>JAQIXI010000011.1:0-57198 GCA_034700165.1 Galumnidae sp. Gr-Ori-00277 | reverse complement strand
CGACATTCCAAACCGCAATTTTATCGGAACACGACATGAATTGAAGTCTTTGATGGCCCTGAAGTATGCCGTCCCACTTAACAGGCATAGTTCTCTTTCCGCCTTCAATCTTAGCTCTGAGCAAACCTTTTTCGGTGTTTGGGTGAGAGCCTGTCTTCTCTTCTTTAGGACTGAATACACGGGAATCACCGCAGGGGGCGGTACTTATGAAGAGATTCACTTTTATATTGGGTTTAATTCGAAAACCCTTTCCATCGGCTCTTCTCTCGACAATCAAATCGTTGTCTGAAAACAAAACATTTAAATAATTAAAAAATAATTTCAAATAAAAACCTTTGAAATCGCTTTCAATGAGTCGATTGATTTGTTTGTAAATATAGAGAAGAAACGAACGGCGGGCCAACACTTCCGCGTGACAGTCATTAAGTACTGACCCATTCAATGACATGGAGTCTCCTTTAACACATTTCGTTCCGGTAGTCATACAAATCACTTCAACAAAGTCTACATTCGTTTCATCCGTTAAAACAATAGCTGAGAGAACCGACCATTTCTTAAATTCAATCAATTTATCAAAAACATCACTACATTTGGACATAACGGCAGCGCCCACTCTATTGGCCAAATCCTATTCAAAACCAAATTTAATAATAAATGACAATATATTTGAATTCAAACCTGTTTGAAAAGGAGAGGTTCCTGTGCTATAGAAACAGTACTTTTAGGCTTAAAATTGTCAGAATTGTCGCTATTGTTAGCCCCCAAACAAATATTATATAATTCGATTAACGCTTTGTTCGCGGCATCAGTTTTGGCTAATTTTTTAGTTTTACCCGTTCCGATGAAGCACTGGTTATGAAGGGGTAACAAAAGTCTCATTTCAAATGTACTCGAATGACGATTTGTGTGCAGTTCAGTGCAAACCCATTTAGCGTTGGGCTGTAACTCATGAATTAAAGAAACCGGATTATGATTTGCTGGGGTTTCACTCATTACACGCAAAATGATTCGCTCTCTTTTAGGCTTTGAGACCTGTTCTGTGGTCTCCGTCACTAATTCCTGACTCAATTTCTCTTCATTTTTGTCCACATTTTCATTGAATTCAACAAAAGATTCATTTGGATAGTCATCTACAGTGAAGTCATTCTTCTTCTTCTGTTTGTTTTGTTCCTTATTGTCATTAGAAGTGGAGCCCATATTTGAATGTTGAGCTTCAGTTGAAGCCATTTCTTCATTTAATGGTCTCTCTCTTGAATATAAAGGAATATAAGTGTTTTGATCAGAGATTATGGTTTGCGGTCGAGAAAAATCATCAAAATATGGATTTGAGTCGTAATAAGTATCAAAAGGATGTCCTCCACGACTGTGGCTATAGTTTTGATATCGATTATAGGGTTGAAATCTGTGGTTATAATATCGACGATAGGGTTCAAAGGTATGACTCCTAGGAAAGGGTTCATTCATTGGAACTCTACCACTGAAGTGATTAATGGCTGCTTTGGCCGCTTCGTGTCGGGCCCTCTGTTTTGTAGTACTGACCCCATGAAATGTCAATCCTTTGACGTGAACTCCCATTTGAAAGAGTGGTCTGTGTTGTGGTCCTGTGCGGCCCTCCTCTACATAACTCGTTTGGTTCGGAAACATTTCATTCCTATTTGTAAACAAAAATTAAAACTCATTTCTTCAGAATTAGTCAAAAGATATTAAAAATGATATCAAATGTCTGTTAAGTCGACTCATAATACAAATGTTTTAATTCACTCATAATTAGGGTTTACTCACAATATTTGAACAAAACTTTTATCCATTTGTTGTGTCGTTTTTGTCACTGAATTCACTATAAATGAGATTAAAATTAAGAACTTTTGACTCTTTAAGTCATTTCACACAAACCGTTAATTTTGTCTTCAATTTGTTGACTGATTTTCTCTCCAACTATTAAAATGTCCTCTTCTTCTGCCATTTCCTTACTTTCAGTGTTTTGACCAACGCTTTGGTCACTTATATGGTCAGAGTTGTGGTCACTTTTTTCAATATCCATAATAATATTAGAGATGTATTTAAATTAAATATATTTTATTTATTGTTATTTTCATTTATTGTTTGTTTTGACTGAGTTTTGGAAAACCACCGAAAGGTGTCGTTGTTTTGCATTAAGTCAGTCATCATTTGAAGCCTAAATCTAATCTATTGCTAATAATTTATTAACTAAAATGTTAATCAATATTAAATTACCAATTAAATGACCAAGATAATTCTAATGAAAAAACTACATAAGAGTTCCATGATATGAGCAATTTGGTTTCTAAATTAAGTTTAAAAGAAACCTTTAGTTCTATGCATTAATTAATAAAAGACAAAAAAATTTTATGAACTAGAACATTTTATAATTGAAAATATTGAATAAAATTTATTCAATAAACGAAATAAATTTGAATCTTGCAGACATACAAATTAAACAAATCAATTATATATCCATATATTTCATAAGTATTTTAATAAACGTTAAATTAATTACTATAAGTTATAATTTATAACTAATTATAACTAATAATAATATTTTTTATATTTCTTCAAAATAGTCGCATAAAAAAGTTATTATTAAGAATATTTATTTATTCTTTAAAAAAAATATTTTGTTTACTATTTCTCACAATTTTTATATGAAATTCGTTTCCTTTTTTTCTCACTTTTATTTGTATTTATTCTTTAAATATTTATTAGACTAAAACTTCATTAATTTTCTATTAAGTGTTTATTAAGTAATAAACTATTGATTGTTGACTAACTTTTCACTTCAGATGAAAAAAACCTATATATTATAAATGAGTAACAAGGTGAAATTATCTCTCACAATAATTAAATCATTTTCAACAATAAATAAAATAAAATAAATAATTTAAAACAAAACATTTCTTTGAAACACTTTTTCATTGTTTTTCATTCATATAATATATTACATATTCTTTGCAAGTTTCACCTTGTTACTTGTGTGTATTTTTTATTGATTATAGATAACTTGTTCATTTTACTCATTGTTATAAATATTGATAAGTTTAGTCACATTCATTGATATTTTATTAATAAAATCTTTAATCAAAAGCAAGTTATGGGAACTGATATTCGGCTGAACGAGTAGTCATTCGCACACATTTTTTGACATATATTTGTGTTATTGACCAAGATCAATATCATATTATTTGTCATCTTTTCTTAATATAAGAGATATACAGTAGAATCCCCCAGTTGTGAATTCCCGTACTATGAATATTCCCTTGGTGTGCTACCTCAATGACAGTTTAGCTGACCCACTATACTCTCTAATTTTAGTGGGTTTGAGTTCTTTGTTGTGAATGCTTTGAGTTGTATAAGATTTTCTTGTTCATTTGCTCATTGACAGCTAGGAGATTCTACTGTATATAGTCTTGATCCGATTAGGAATTTTTATCCAAAATTCACTTAAAGTAAATAATTTGTATATAAATTGTCTTAAAATAGTAGAGAAAAAGTTTTAAAAGAAGCAAAAAATTAATGAATAATTTTTAAAAAAATATTTATTAAATCCTAAAATAAATAGTTTTTCTAAAAACTTGGAGAAATTGACCCCACAATACATAATGGGTGCAAACCCTACTCTTAAGAACATTCATTGAATCGCAAAAATAGTCGAAACAACGCTTTGCTAATAAAGAAAACAAAAACAAAAATTATTTATTTGTTTAACACTTTGCAGACAAAATGACTCCATATTTCTATTTAAGACTCTTATATGACACTCAGACTCTAGAATAGATAATATTAATAGATAATTTACCTTGCTGCTATAAATTTCCAAGATTTATCCAAACGACCCAATATTTATCATAATTAAAGTCATATCTTTTGTCTTTATTCTAGTCTTTAGAAGTAATCTTAACTGTATTTCATTCATAATTTTTTCATAAAATAATAAATTTTTATTAGTTTTAGTGAAAACTGACTCAAAATAACAAACAGTTGACTAAAATTCATAGAAAATTGTAAATTCCATTAAGTTTTTCAATTATTTCAACTTATTAAAAAAATAGTAACTTGGTAATTAATTTAAAAGCAAGAATAAAAAGGAGTACTTTCGCTTTACTGGGCTATAACTTTACCCAAGAAAATAGCCATTTATTCACTCGAAAAGCAAATTCCAGTCTTAAGATTATAAATATTAAATAAAAGCAACATTAAATGAACATGATCAATCTTTTCAAATTCTTTTATTTTTATTATTTTCAATTAAATTTATAAAAACATATCACAGATAAGTAATCATTTTGACTGAGACTGAGTTCCGCTGACTTATTGTTTGAACAATTGATTAAAATCATGTGACAAAATAACCTTGATAACTTTTATAACTTATATTATATTTGAAAATTAAATATAAATTTTATATTAATATTTATATGAATCATAAAAATTGTTTCCTCGACTAAATAATTATTGACCAGAAAAGAAAAGCAAAACTAATCAAATTTCACCAAGTTCATAATTAGAAATATGCATAATTAGATGTCAAGCGATCAGCACAACTGATCAGCACAAATGTCAGTCTCGTTCTCACACTTCTATAGTTTTAGTTATAATTTGTTGAGAAAAAAGGGAAGACAACACAATGTGTGTCCATTTGATGCCATTCTTTCAGTTCAAGTATTTTTTGCATAAAGACGTCATACAATTTGTGCGCTAATAATTCTTTTTATCAAATCCATATTAATTTGCCTTGCTCACATTTCAAAATAATTATCCCTGTTCAATTATGTATCAATAGATCAAATTATCGTATTTTTCAGATCAAATTCCATTCCACTTAAGTAATGTTATGCAGAGAAGTGTTCTTTAAGGGGAAGGCCATCACTACCAGAATCGATCAAAACATAGGAAATAATGCCTTTGATTTCCATTAAGTCCACCTGCTATGACTTATTTGACCATGATCATCATTTTCTTCAAAGTCAATTTTCCATTTCCAACAATTCGGAAAAGCCTTTTCACTGAAAGCACTGCATCGTTAAGTAAAAAGTCTATACAACGATTGATCCCAATGGGAGCACCTTGCTAAATTATAAATCATCCATTGAATAAACTGAGTAAAAATTGTATTATTATTTTGCGGGTATAAAATGGAAAAATAAAATAACTATATATAACAGTTTCAGTTCAATGGTATAGCTCTTATTGGTCTAATTGAAATGTCCTTGATAATTTTATCTAAAATTTGATAGTTAACATTTCAATCAAACTGTAGACTCATATTTAGGACTTCCACCAATTAGGTTAACCCTTTGTATTGGAGTTTGAGATTTGGTGAACTCAATCTTTGCGTACTCTACAGACTGTTGTCCAGACTTAGACATTGCGTTCAGCGATGGATGGCTTGCGATCGGTTGACCACAAAAAGAGAGTTCCGCGTAATGGAGACCACTTTCATTCTGAGGCACATATTCTATGGATTGTTCTGTTGAATACGCATAAGAAATATAGTTCTTATCAAGTCCTGGGCTTAAGTAACCAAACGATGGAATAATATCTGGCGGACCCTTATTTGGGGCACTGTTTTGATGCAACTGTTGCTGAGTCTGTGTCTGTGTTGGCTGAGTGGCAGTTGTCAGAAGCATTTCGTCACAACAGTCATCATCACAACACTGTTCGCACTCTTCCTCTTCAAAAATCATAGCAGACGAGGGGTTTTGCTGTTGTCTGTTCTCTTGTAGTGAAGGCTGTCTACTGACTGTCGAAGATGTCCGCACTCTTATTACAGCGATTATGCCTAGAGCAATAACAATAATAGTAACGATTCCCGCCCCAATCAATAGTGCCATTTCCATCGGTCTGCGGGCGAGAAGGGAATTCCCATTTGATAATAAACTACTGCCGCCACTATTGGAATCCACCAATTTTTCTGCCGGTCTGTGCGTTTGAGCTCTTAATGAAAAGGGTTTACTTCTGCCCTTAGAGTTAGTGGCGAACACTTTTAGACTAAAATTGGTGTTTGGCGTCAGATTTGGGACAAAAATTTGGAAGTTTTGCACCAAATTCTTAGTGGCGGCCGGACTGACGCTATTTATACTATTGTCGAGCAAAATGTTTGTTGAGTCCGAAAGTAAGGAATTGGTTGATATATGAGAGATCGGAACAGTGGCAGCCATCGACACATTTGCTGCCAAGTTTTGATCAGTGGTTGTATACACTTCGCATACATAAAATGTGGGAGGGTATACAACTATTGTCTGTGAATTTGAGCCAAATTTCTTGTAATCATTATTATTGTCATTGTTTTCAAAGCGCACATCATTTGCAGTCCAATTGGAAGACATAATAGATATCTGGTCCTCACACGAAATCATTAATGCGTTGTCTGTTCTGTTGGCCACATAACACTTGAAAGGAAAGTTGGGCGGACTGGCCTCTATTATCTGGTATTTGCACGCTTTTTGTTGCAAACCTATAGAATTCTTTGCCATACATTCTACAGTTCCGTAGTCTTGTGGTGTGTGCGGCGAATAAATCAATACAGAACTGGAAAAAAATAAAATTACAATAATTTTATAGACAATCATTTAAATTAGGTACTATTCTATGAGAAATTTCACCAAACTCTGTAGCAAGCTAATTTATGCAAAATAACGCCACTTTCGTATTTTACTTGAGTTGGGGTCGGAATAAATTTTTTCTAATAAATAATACATTTCTTTGGAATTAATTTAAACAAAACAAATGCTATAAAAATAAAATATTATTACATTTTTTTATAAATTTCTAATCATTTTTTAAATCCGACAAAATTACTGTTTTTTTCAACGAATTTTCACAAATTTAATCTAGCAAAATTTCACTTCAATTCCCAAAGAGCTGAATTTCAGAATTAAATTGCTCAAGCAAAAATTTAAGGCTTATAAATATTAAAGTAAGAAATAAAAGGAATAAACAAAAAAATATATAGAATTAATTAGAATTAAGAGTTTAATAAATTGTCTAATATAATCTTGGTAGTCTAATTAAAAATTTAATTAAATTTCAACAAACCTGGAATTATCTAATTTAACAAAATTAGATAGCTCAATATTCTTTTCAAATGTCCATTGAAAAGAAACGTCCGGAGGATTGGCCTCAACATCACATCTTAACTCAACTGATTCATGAGGGGATACACCGAATGCCAAACTGTAGTCAACATTAAGAGTAAATGTTTATAAAGAAAATTAAAACAATAATTTAGACTAAAATTTTACTCAAAACAATTTGTTATTAATTTAATTGAAACAACACTTAAAGCGAAGCCTTTATTTTTATTCAAAAGACAACTCCTTTTTATATTTTAAATGTATTCTCATAATAATAGAAAGGGTTAAAACACATCTGGTTTTTGTCAATTTGAGAGTGGAATTTGTCTTTTTATTCCCTCTAATATGAGTACAATTCGTTTTTGGAACCCCTTTTTAAATTCTAAGATTATTTCATTTGTATCTTATCTTTTAATGAATAGTTTAATCAGTAGACAATCGGATTCACTCAAACATAAAGATTGAGAGCGACTCTCATTCATCTGTAATAATAAATAATTGAATAGTTTTTGCTTCGGTTTAACCATTTATTATAACTTTTATCAGGACTTCATCTTATTTGGTATTGATCTCAAGTATAGGGAATTTGCTTGGATTTGGGAGAGAGGGAGGGAGGGAGAGAGAAAGAGAGAGGTAGGGAGAGAAAGAGGGAGAGAGAGAGGAAGGGAGAGAGAGATGTGTTGTGTTGAAAATCTGTTTTAATTAAAGTATCCAAACGTTAACTCTTTTGTCAATATTATCGGAGAAATGGCGAAAATGTATGTTTCGTAAACTCTTTAAACATTAAACTCATTTAGAAATGTTGTTAATCGTGGAAAAGCTGTGAAATGTGAGCAAAAGTCTAACATTTATGAAATTGTAGAGCAAATGATAATAATTATATATTTTATTCATTTGGCAAAACTTTCATTTGCTATTCAAGTGATACTAAATATTAATAAGTTTTATGAGTAAACCCTAATAAAAGAAAGAGTAAGGGAATGACATTCATATTTCATCTCATATTAGATAAGATACGGACTCGAATTGCACTTAAGTCTAATTCATTAGCGAAAGAGCGCCAACACTGGGCATCACATCTACACTATTATAACTAATCCTTATTTATAATTAACAAATCAATCAAAAACGACGGATATCTCGTGGCTTATATTCGCTCACTTTTTGTCAAAAGATTATCATTTTCTTAACCATATTTTCAGATTTATTTCTTCTAAAATTTCTTTAATAATATTAATATTAATATTATAATAATAACTTACGTCAGGTCTGTTTGGCAGACGGGAGCGTATCTGATCTTCAGATGAATGGCATTACTCAAAGAAATTCCCTGTTGATTACTGGCTTCGCACTGATATGTCCCGCTCTGACTCCGGTTCACTTTCTGAAGAACTAGCGATACATTGCTCTGAATTATACCTAAAGTTAAGAATTCAGTCAAATGTCAAATAATCTCATCCTTTGATATATTGTTTGTTTTCAAAAAGAAATTTACTTCAAATGAATTATTACTAAATAATTAAATAAACTAAACATTAAAACTAGGAATAGATTATACAAAAATAAAGTAACACTCTTTGAATTTAAAATCAGCTAGCTTATATATATGAATACATAAATGTACGCCATATGAGGTAAGTGACACTCCATTTACGTTAATTAAGCTTTTAATTTGGAAAGTATGCCAATCCCTGCTTAACATATCACAGAATATAATATGTGACAAATTTTAATATTTGCTAGATGAATATGATATTCCCAAATTTCATTACTCATTTTAATTTAACATCAATAAATAAAATTTTGAATTGAACATGCTCAACATTGAATCTTAGTCACGATTGTTATGTGACCACAAGACTTTAAAAAGTAATGCAACCAATAGACCACAGATGGATGTAATGACTGACAGAATTGTAAGTGAAAGTTGATGCGCGCACCCTTGGTCATGTCATGTCATAAAATAATTTTCTAGTACATTGCAATATCGGTTTATCTTTCATAGTTCACATTTGAAGTGCCGGAAGGCATAAACTCAATCAAAATTAGATTGAAATCTACTGAAGACACGACTCGAATGCTTTAAGTAATATCAGATTAAATAAGATTTATTCAATCGATTAATCGATAAAATACTATATTCCGGACAAAGACCATGATATTAGTCTAGTGATGGCTTACACACAGAATAATGTCGTCAACACTGATTCAGGTATACTCTCTTTGAAAAACTTTGCGCTTAATTTATATAAATGAAACAAAAATTGAAATTAAGTGAAACCGGATATGAACTGCAAATTAGTATTAAATGAAGAAAATGTGGAAAAAAGTTACCAAGGAACTTACCCTGTTGTGGATGCAATACATTTCCATTGAAGCGCCACAAAATGGGAGCATTTGGTCGCGGATTGGCATCAATATGACAGTCAAAATAAATATCATTTCCCTCTTGGATATTCTGTAGTGATATGGTTGGCGTTATGGCAGTTCCCAATTCTAGTGTTAACTGAGGAATATATTGAACATCAAGTTTGAGCTGATCGGAAAGGCCTGAGTCGGCGATCTTATTGTTTTCGGCAACACATGTGAGTACAGCGCCGTTGTGGGCGTGTTTTAGTGTCACCGTTAATGTCGTGGATGTTTGGTGTTCACCATTTAATTTGGTGTCTATTCGTGAGCCCTGGAATAGCCAAAAGAGAGTGGCTTTTGGTCGGGAACCGAATGTATTGCATTCGAAAATGGCTTCTCTATCGGCCACTAATATTGGCGTCATTTGCGTTATTCGCACTTCTGTTGGCTTCAGATTCAAGTCAAGTGTAATGGAAGTGGACGAGGGAACGGTTATGTTATTGTTTATTGCCTGACACGTGAATATTGACAGCAAATGATGTCGAGCCAGAGTTGATATCGTCAACTGGTTTGTGGTCACGTCTTTCTCATTGTATTCGAAAGTATCATCGATTATGGAGTAGTCCCTCCACCAGGTCAACGATGGACGTGGCTTCCCTAGAATCGGTTACATAATGAATATTTATTCTGTGCTCTCATTTGAAATCAAACCTCCATTTGTGGTGCAAATGAGTTTCAATTGATCTGCCTCATTAAACGGCCCAATCAAACCTTTCAGTTCGTTACCGTCGGTATCGGTTATTATTGGCTCTTCCGGCGGCACTGCATTCAAAAAAAACACTTTATATGAGTATATTATTCTTGCAATCATTACATTCGAGCTAACGATACATCAGATAATAGTAAAAATGTATTTATGATACACTCTATTGATTGCAACCAATTATTAATTCACACGAAATTCACAAATCAGTGACTCATGAGTTTGTCCACGAATATTACCAAAGAATAGCTATAATATCTCTGTTCAATATTTGAAACAAGCAATAATACATTTTGTCAACAAATAAAGTTGCTTGTACATTTTTACCTAGCATGTAATTTCATCACAAAAAAAATATCTAATAAACAAAATCCAAATTTAATTAATATTTTTATATACTTTTTGTTGTGAAAAAATAGTAATCTTTTCGATTCCAAAAGTAATTTATCGCGTGTTTTCTCTTTTCCTAAAATATGTTTTGTTTCAAACCTTACTCTCATTTACTCTAAAAACACTCTCTTCTCGTGGGATAACTCTTAATGCGAATGTCATTCCTTTTAATCCTATATTTCTTCTGAACAAAAATGTATTCTATTTGTAAGAAAGGCTTAAATTTCAGCTCAAGATTTCTTTTTTTGAGCTTAAAATTGAAAAATTTAATTTTCGCCATAAATTTCATAAATATTTAATCAAGCATAATTCAAATTGAACTTGTTTATTTACCTATGACTTTAAGTGATATAACAGTATTGACAGTACGGGCCTTCTTAAAGTCAACCCGACAGCGATAGTCCCCCGCATCCATTAACCGAATAGGGTCAATTTGAAGAAATGCTGGCCGATTGTGCAAGTTGAAATATGCCCGCCCTAAACAAAAGCACCATGTTTATTATTTTATTAGAAAATTATTATCATTTAAAAAGATAACACTTCAGAAAATATTTACTTTAAAAAGAGTTTTAATGTTTAGTTTTATATCAATCTTTAAATATAAAGAAAATAAACAAATATTTAATCCAAAGTTTAGACAAAATAAACTTAAAACTGAAGAAAAATTCATTCAATTATTTAGTATTCAAGAGGAGTTACCATGCAACTTTAGAGTATCTTTATCATTTTTTCGTTGAATTTAAATAATATCATTAATTATTAATATTATATTAAATGACTTCATTCAAATGAAATCACATTAACTGATAATACTTACCGTCTAATAGTGCAGAAGTTAATGTTCTAGCTTGTTCCAAATTGCCTGTAATCAAGTTTAATTATTAAACTTTTGCAAAGAGTATTTATTTTTTCTTGACTTTAAAATGACTTATGTCTTATGTTTCTTAAGTGTGCGCTTATATGTGTGTGTCTGTCGTGTGTGTGTGTGTGTGTGTGTGTGTGTGTGTGTGTTTGTGCTTGCTTATTTAATGAATATCGTATATCTTATTTCTATTTGCACTTAAATTTTAAATTTTAATAGAATTTCTAAACCAAACTTTAATTTTATGTATTTTGTGAGGTTGTGCTCACTCTTGTGCTCATTCTTGAGCTCAAACTTTGAATTTTGTTTAGAAAAGAAAATC
Source organism: Galumnidae sp. Gr-Ori-00277 (assembly GCA_034700165.1). NCBI lineage: Eukaryota > Metazoa > Arthropoda > Arachnida > Sarcoptiformes > Galumnidae > Galumnidae sp. Gr-Ori-00277. The sequence continues at coordinate 45,421 of JAQIXI010000011.1, read as the reverse complement.
TTAAATTAATGAAATGGAATTTGTGTCAGTTCTCAGTTCTCTTTCCTTTATTTATAACGAGCGCTCAAAAGTGAGTTCTCTTTTTTTGTTTTGTTTTTTTTTTTTTGGTTCAAAAACTAAAGTATTAAAAACATACCTCTTCTGGCATCGAGTGTATAAATAGGAGCAAGCTAATAAATGTCAGATCAAATTAATTGCAATATCCATCTAATTAAATCAATTGTACCTGTTCATCTTTGTACCACAAAATGAGCACCACCTGATCATCCAGCGTAGGAGGAGTTATATCACAGGGAAGGGCAACCTTTCAAAGGATAAACACAATTATTATTAGCAATAAATCAAAAGTTTTTTAAAATTTAAAATCTTATTCTTTTATTTCTAACATCTCTTATAAAAAAGCGAAAGTGAGTATACCTTTCCTCGAACCACAGCTGTGTATAATATTGAAGCTGAAAGAGTAAAAAAACATCTAGTTAATTCAATAATAAAAATTTTAAATTAAAATATAAATTCAATTTCCATCTTATTTTTCTATATCCATATCAGGGATGGCTCTTATCAATGCTTTTAAAAAAGTCACCTTGCCCATCATTGAAATAGACACTTAAAATCATAAGACAAGTTGAAGTCAATGAACCATGGCCCTTTTCTAAGTTGTGTTATTGAAGTAGTCTAATGGGATAGGAATCAATGGGGATGTGCCAACTCTGGGCCCTCAACTTCAATAAAGATGAGATCGTAATTAGGATTTAATAAGAATTTATATTTGCTTGATTATCTCATTTTTCCTTTATGAAAATAGATCCTGGAAAAATCTAGTTAATTTTCTTGGGAATCGTAGATAGATGAGTTATCAGGGTTATTAAACTCTTTATACGAAAATTATATTTAAAAATATTAATAAATTCAAACACTTTTCAAATCCAAAAATTAATTTAAATAATAAATTAGGCAATTTTCATAATGTATCTTGCTTGTTTTTTTTCTTTAATGCTACAAAAGGTGACCATATATTTGATTATTGATCAAGGTAATTGTAAAAAATAGTACCTATTAAAAACAAATTCTTTTGCAAATCTCTTTTGAAACTGAAAATAATGTTAAAGCGGTTGGTATTCAAACCGTTCCGATTAATATGAGATACTTGTGCTAACTCTCTGCCCGAACGACACGTGCTTTTGATGATCACAATTTGAATTTTAAATTTCCAACAAATCTTTGTTGGATTTGTTATCGATTTCACCCAAAAAAGAGCCACATTTTCGAGGTATCGCTCCATTTGGCCGAAACGCTATCAGCTAAACATTTATGTCATATTTCGCCTAAAAAGCTATTTCTCGCTCTAAATAAGTATTTAAAAAAATATTTTCATATAAATTGCTAACAAAAGAAAAAGTAGCAAGATAATACAAATAAAATTATTATCATAAAAGGTTTTAAAAAATATTTTTGAATAACAAAAATTTTTTTTTAATTAATTATAAAAAACTCTTTTAATTTAATTCATTTTATTTATGTTTGTATTCCATTAAAATTTAATTAATAAATGAAACCTTCCCTTAATAGGATTAGTAGCGACACTAATTCTGTGCATATTCTGTGTTAACATTGTTAACTAGTGAATTTTCGTTTTGGTTATATGAGATTAGGCTAAATGTAGTGAAACCACTTTTCACTGGATTTTGTGGATCTCTTCTGAATTCTAGTTCTCCTCTTTTTAGTTATGAATTTGGATTTAAAAAACTATTCCCAGAAAATATGTTTTCCCTTAGAATTGTTTTGAGGCCTTCACTGATCGCAATCTCCACAAAATAAATTTCAAATGCATTGATCCTATATTTTTTCAGATGTGCTATCACTTTCAAATTATCTAGCAAATCTTTAAATAGTAAGAGAACTTTACGCATCATTTATTATACTTTTTTTAGCTGTCAAGATAAATTTAATAACTAGGATTACCAAGTTAATCATTTTATCAAATTTAATATATATTAATATATCAGAAGAATCTCTTTTTTTCATAACTAGTTTTTATGGCTATAAACCAATTAATAGGGGAATTGAAAACGAGTGTAAAGGAGCCACTGAGGGTCAATTTAAACAAATTTTATTATTATAATAAATCACTGCTTAAGTGGTTTGCAATCATTTAAATAATTGTTTCAGAATTTATTAAATCTAATTTTTTTTTGTTTTATAACATTTTATTAAGTTTTTCATTAAATAATGGTTTCCTGTGTTATGAGAATTCATTTCAAACAAAAATCTATCAAAAAATATGTTAAAGCATTCATATTATAATTATTGAGAAATCAGGCGATAATCCATTATTTTTTTTAATGAGATATTATTAAACAATAAAAAAAATTACTCAAAAACTGTGGTCTATATATGAGTGTTGTCTAAATACTATTAATTGAGGGAAAGGAAAATCAATAGAGAAGTAGTAGTCGTCGACAATAAGTTATTCAAACAAATGGACGATATTTTTAAAATTCTTAGACAATGGGTTCCGTTATTTTGTTTGTCTGGTATTAAGCACTTCGACGAAAAGGAAAACATAGAAATCGATTTAAAGATTTTATAGGATTTAAACTTTTGAATACAATTTAAGTGAAGAAATTTTCCAACAAAAGGCCAAAAGTATATGAAAAAAGCGAACCATAATTTGAAGAAAAATCGGCTCAATTTGTGATTGGAATCGAATATAAATACGTAATATTTGACATTAGAATATAGCCTAGGTTAAATTAGACTGAAAACATTTGAAAACAATGGCTTTTATTGAAACATAAAATACATAAAAAACATAAATCATTCGCCATTTGTGTCATTTTGATCGTTGGTATCACTCTTTAAACATTAAGTTTAATTCAAACAACATTAGTTGGGTTACACCTCTGTTTATAACGTTGTGCTCAAACGCCCAGCAAATATTGAAAGCCATTTCGCCAGCATTTTTCGTTCCCCGAGAAAACACTATTATTCCTATCATTTGATTGTTTGCTAAATTCATTCACTGATGTTATACTTTTCAGTTGAGACATTAAATTTTTGTCAAAAATGCACAGAATTACTGCCTTTTCATTTCCTTTTGTTTCTTTCGTTTCTGAAAAATTCAAAATATTTATCTAAAGGCCATATATTTGAAATTATAGTTGAATACTAACATCCATTTACTTATCATTTACATCATATTTTCACTTTTACACCAAAAATTGAAACCATTTCTAACATTTTTGCCAAAATTCTAATGAAAATAATATTTAAATACTTTTCTAAATAAGATATTTGTTATCGATTTTCCGTTGACTTCATTAAAGATATCATTAATTTTCAACCATCCATACCATACCATACCATCCATAATATGAGTAGAAATGCCGACATTTAAACATTTATTTTATACAGAGATGTCCATAGAGTGGAGTTTTTGCTCAAGAATTTGAACGAAAGACAAATTGAAAAAAACACAGACTATAATAATAGGCACAAATGAGGGCTTAAAAATAGATTTGGTCACACCATTAGACACAAATTGAACATCCCCTTGGCCATCCTCATTATTTTATGCTAAACTTAATGAGAGGTATGTATGCAGTTATGTTGAAAGTGACTGCTCTATCGATGAACACTCATTTGCATAACTAATCGGATGGGTTTGTGATTCATTTGCATATTGTATTAATTCCAATAAGAATTAAATTAGAAAATTATATTCATTTTTACAGACAAAACAACATATTTATGATAACATTATTTACAATTAATCAAGATTAATATTAACATTGGAAATGTTGAATTTAGAGTACAAATTCATCAATGTAAAAATATGTCATATATTTAAATTTATAGTTTTTTCTTTTGAAAGAATACTATTCTGTTTGAAATCATTGTCAAAACGCCTCATTCCTATCATTAATGATTCATTATATTTGCCCCTAACTATGAAAAGGCATACTATGGGCGGCCAATATTTTTTCCAAAATGTCCTAGATAAAATCTAAATCAACATTAATGAATATTGTGATAATTTAGTCAGAGTTAAATAAGTCATGTTTTGGAGAATTAGTCATAATTTCATTTTGGTTTTATCTAAAATAAATGAAAACAAGCTTGGATCAAATTAAAACATCTATCTAGCTATATTCTTGTTCTTTTCATTCGTCAATATTATCAAAAGTCATTCAGTGCTATAAATCCCAAAACTCAATTACCTAGGAGAATCAAAATCATAGACAAAAAAACAACTTATAAGTTGAAAAGTCTTGAAAAATCTTCTCTTATATTACTTAAAAGGAAAATAAATCTCGAATTTTCTTTGAAGAGTTACTTAAAATTAAGCAAGAACAAAAATATAATGTATCATGAGATGCTTTTCATGTTAAAACTGTTTGCAGTGGAATAGTTTGAGACAAAAAACTAGTGAAGGCTTCCATCAATTGTTTTAATATAAGGCAAACAAAGAGTTTGGAAATTAAATTTTGAGAGTTTTCTGCTTAAATGACCAAAAGTGAGAACTATGCCAACAGAAGTTTAATAATCACAAATTTGAGCAAGCACACACACACACAGGCACACACACAGACACACTATATGCTAAAGAGTATTCAAATGCATGAGACGTCTCGCAAAGAACTAATTAAATATAAAACGTTTGGTAATAATCGTATTAATTAGTTGACTCGAAATTTAGGCCTCAAATATAATTATGTTTGAAAAACTTATTAGTATTATATTTATCGAACAATTTTCCTGTTTTTAACACTTTATCCGTTACTGTCTTTTGCAGCAAAATATTAGCTCAGGATTCAGACATTTCCAGAATTTGCAGTCTTTCCCATTCTTTCCATATAATTTGAGCCTTAATTCTCATATAATCCCAAATCTTAGTTTTCTATCGAAGCAAACAAGAAGTTGCGGAACGATATTTCACTAACATTTCACTAACAAATAAGTTTACACTCTTTTCAAAATAAGCTTGTTAAATTATTAAATGAAATTACTAGAAAAAATTGTTAGAAAATGGGCAAGAGCAATTTACAGCCATTTCTATTGTGGTTGTGCTACAAATATTTTGCTATAATTTATGGCTCCGCATCTGATCAAAACAATAAGCAGAGAGAAAATGTCTTCTTCTTTACTTTACTTTATTTAAGATGAGCACTGGTATGAACACCAGTGCGCCAATACCAGCGATGGTATGGTATGTGATGTTAAGAAACGTTTGCAGATAAAAAACGTCGACGAGAAATGAAAAGAGAAAAATACCTCACATTTATGACTATATGTGTATAATAGAGATGATGAGCTCATACACATCGAGTCATACACATTGGCTCCGAGGCATTCAATGTTGAGATAACTGAACACAAGATTATTCTAATATAAAAGTGAGAGAAAGACATTATACCAGTTGTTGTTTGGCTAAACTCTAATGCATTTGTATGCATAAGAAATCATATTAGAGTTGAGCACAGAATACATAGCATAACACAGCACAGGCTTCTCAACACTGTTCGCATCAATCTTTGAGAAATGCCATTAAAACAGAACATAAATGACAGCTATCCTGAGGTGTTGGTCAATCTTTTATAATCAATGATTCAACACCTAGGCAAAATAAACTTTATCAAAATATACTACAAAACATATACACACACTCTCTTCCCCTCCCCTTTCACTCACTCTTAAGCCTTAAAAACTAATAAGATTTAGAGCTATAATCATAAGTTTAGACATTAATAATAATAATAATAATACTCTTCTCGATAAAAAATTCTAGAAATTCATCTAGATGAGTAAAGGATCAGATTAGACATTTTCCGAATTCCAATGTAATTCTACGAGATTTACAAGGATCTGATCTACTTGTAAATCTAATTAACCCCGGTATCAGCCTATTTTGCGTAACCACTCTTTTTTTACAGAAAAATTTCATTTCGATGAAAACGAAATCAATTTTTATAAAATTGAAAAATTCCTTCACTTTTATATTGTTCTCCAAAACACAAATACAGGCCTTTAGGAAATATAATTCCCAGAAAACCTTTTTTTCCTAGATATTTTTATCTGAATAACTTATTGATTTGACAAAACATCATCATGTAAATTTGATTCAATATAATTTAATTCGATTTCAAAGGAAGTGGTTTTAGGCGAAGTGCGTTTGGGCCAAATCGAGTGCAATTCCTTCAAAGATATTATTGATTTCTTTTTGCATAAATCGCTTTCGTTTTAAATAACAAAATTCTAACCAAAAATTGTCAGAAAAGGAGCGGTAATGGCCATAAACTGATCATGTTCATTATTATGTGTATGTATGAGTGTATGTCAGTGTGTGAGTAAATGAGTGAGTGAGTAGTGCGTGAGAGAGAGAGAGAGAGAGAGAGAGAGAGAGAGAGAGAGAGAGAGAGAGAGAGAGAATGGTCTGAAATGAAGCCGTGCAGTGAACTCATTATTTGAGTGAATAGAACTAATCAATAACGATATAATGCAATAAAGGTTTAGTGTAAGACCCAAATGAAAGTTTCAGACAAACTCTGTTCTACTCTTCATTCGATACCCAAAACGGAAAATAAAAGACCAAAACTTGTAATACAGCGATTTGTATGGCTTTAATTGTGAGTTAGAGTCGAATCAATTAATTATTACTCAATATATTAGAGACCAGAGAAGGCATTGAAAGTAACATTTTTTGCCAGTTTTCAGACCCAATCACTTAAATTAATTTTATTATTTCTCTGGAAATCCGAGCAATTATTAATATTTCACTTATATATACAATCTGTTAGGTATATTACCATGGCAATATCATGATACTACTTTTGACTACAATATATAAAACATTTTATTAGCAGACTTTTGTCAATCGTGTCTCAACTGCTAATAAAGAGTTTTCAAAAGAAAATTTGCGGCCAATCCGTTGGATTCCATTAACATTAATCTTGTTATATATTGCAAAGTGCTATCAAATCAGAACCCTTTCCCCAATATTGTATACAAAGGCAATATAATCTAGCTAACATTAAATTTAATTTCCATCAAAATGTTCAATTAAATTTATGCCTAATAAAAAAAACCTTGATCATCTTTCATAAACTTATTATATTTATGATATGAATTTTATGGAAATGTCGTAATAGAATGAAAGTGAGCCTTAGATGGCAGAGGAAAGGATGAAATATTGTGAAACATATATAAAATTCATGAAAATTTAATTTCTGTGCGCTTCTCATTCTGTGCTCTACTCAAAAGTTATCCCAAAGTCAAGTCATAGGAAAAATATTGACCGCATTTTGAGCCATAACTGTATTACATATTACGATTGTATTGGAATAATAGCATTACATAACACTCTTTCTCTAGTGATGGTCCCCTTTGTAGGCCCCCTCTCGAGCCCTTCATTATACACAATATAAGCATTAATTGCGAGAAAGACTCTCAACACTAAACATTGGGTTCTATTGTCGAGTCAACACTTTTAATGCATATCTATTGATAAAAATAAGCAATTCTGGAGTCAAGAATTCCATTAATCATAAGAATAATTGGCGACAAAATAACATTTTCGCTCTCAATTCAAGTGAAAAATATTCATGAAATGTAACTTAAAATTTGTGAATATTTTTAATGCAAACGTCAAAACTTTAATCATAAAATAGAGACCCAATAATACAATTGAAAGTAATTACTATTATATGTCTTATTTTATTGCGAATATTATTTGTATTCATATAATAGTCTGTCGTTAAATAAAATTTATTCTAAGGTTAGCTCTAAATACAGAATATTCCGACAAAAGCAAAAGCGAGCCTTACTTTTACTCTTACTCTTAGTTTAGTTCCAACACTAATATATTGACCTGTAATACAACTGTTCCAACAAATTAATTGTCATCGCTTTTGGTCACAACTCACATGAATTATATACATCGACACAACATTTCTATAACTTATAACTCAGTCATATATTTTACGATCAGAAAAATCTGAGCACAAATTTATCGCAATAATCACTAACTATTTTTCATAAGATTTTTTTAAAGAAAAGATTTTTCACTATTATCATCAAGGTTACTTTAATTTTATGATCATTTCAACTAAAAAGTACTCAATTTTAGTGACTCAGCGAAAGAATAAAATGTTTTTGACGTTACGTTTAGTTTAAGAGATGTCATACAAAGAGTATTCCTTAACATTTCCTTCCTTTGATTTTTTACATCAGAAGTGTATCTATTGATCAAAAAATGTTGAAATAAAGTAAAGTTTATGAGAACTACAAAAGACTGTTAAGACAGTGAACACTAAAGAACACTTTGAAGACTACATCAAAATTTAATGAGTAATCAATGATAAGAGTCGGGAACGACAATAATTATAAAAGAAGTATTAGAGATATGAGCTAGTTAACTTAGTTAAGACACTATCTAATAATATCATAAATAATATATGAATTTCATATCTTTTGGGACTAAAATTCTTTTGGATTTCAAAACCAATAACTCTAAGGATTTTATATACTTTTTTTTCAAAAAAAATACATAAAATAAAATAAAAAAGTTTACGACATCTAAGAATGTCCTTAATCTAAGAATGAATTTAAAAATGAACTAGCAAAAACTGAACAAATGCTGACAAAATAAATTGCGGGACTCATTTCATAACATTTATATTAATATATATCTCCTCAACAAAAAGGAGCAAAAAAATGATAAATTTTTATAAAGTTATTCATCATTTTTTTAATTTTTAAGCTTTCATTGGAAAACTTATTCCGATTAAATAAGATAACAAAAAAGAGAGAACCAGAATATTGTTATTTAATATAAATTTCAGAGAAAGAGTGAGTTAGTGAGTGCGTGGGAGGGAGAGGGAGAGGGAGAGGGAGAGGGAGAGCGAGAGAGAGGGAGAGTGAGAGGGAGAGAGAGAGAGAGAGAGAGAGAGAGAGAGAGAGAGAGAGAGAGAGAGAGATTTTTAATAAACGTGAGAGAAATAAAAAATTCTATTCCTTTTTGTTCAACATTTTGTTCTTTTAAACGCAGAGTACGTGAGGTCCAAACCAAAACTCTCTTAGCTTTTTGTGAAAACCCTTGTGATATAGTATTTCAAAGATACCAAATATGGCATACATTTATAGCGAAGTAAAGGGATGTTTATTTGAGAGAATTCATTCAACCAAAATAATAATAATAAAACAAAGAGTTGATGCTTCCTCTCCTCCCATGAGCAAGACAATTTTTCACCATACTTATTATATAACGTCTAATCTTTACTTATAGTAAATTTTATATCTAAAAAGTAGATAATTCCTAACTTTAAATAATTACTACATTTTTCCTATTATATCCAAAACAACAATAATAACAAGGTAATATTTATCGGAATAAATCCACTTTTTGTTCAGAATGAGATTCGGGTGAAATAGAGAAAGAGAGGTAACTAATCAATGGCTTTCAATAGAGTATTGACTCGTTAACATAATAATAGGCTTATTAGTGGTGAAAGAATAAGTAACAAAACCCGGAGTTGTCATATACTGTCGGCTCTCCCTTTGATGATGAAGACAGAGATAAGTATATAAACAGAAAAGTTAATTCTGTATTTAAAATAAATAAAAAATGAGTTAGAACTGCTCCGGTTAATTTTATTGTATAATAAAACGCTTGTATTATATGTTGTGTGCATTCGATTAGATCCAAAAACTAATCGGTAAATGTATTGGAGATATACATTACCATAGAATTGGGCCACAAATGAGCAAAGACTGAGTCATATAAGAGAAAATGTGAATTAGAGTCCTAAATGTCTAAATGTCTGAATGTCTGAATGTCTCACATCATAAATCGTGTGATAAGTTTAGTAAAAACCGCAGTCAAGTGGTGGCCCTTAAATTAGTTTTTATTATTGAATTTGTGAGCCCTGACTATTACCCTCGCTATATTACCTAGTAATACTATGAATGAATGAAAATTGTATGTTTGTATGTGTGCTCTTATTAAAACCATATGAGGGTTTCCATTGGAAATCTATAGCCATGTATTTGGAAATAAGTGGTCTGAAAAATTGGGAAATGTATCGGCGGTAGAGTCGTATCAGTTATATTGTCAAATGAAAACTCTGGCTCTACTTTTGATTCTCAACTCAATTGCATTAAAGCTGTTAAGGGCTTAAATCAATTTTTTTTAAGATAGAAGTATACTATAGGAGGACTTTCTATAGATTTGAAACGTTAGGAGCCGTTCAACTCATTTAGAAAGAGTCGAGAGATGACCAAACATTTTAAATCAAAGAGCAATTCAAGTGCCGAAGGAAGAGAAAGTGGTTATCGTTTGGATTTGGGCGATATTCTCCCTATAGCTCAGGGAGTGACCCCTTTTTGCTCTCTTAAGCCATTTCTGATTCATTTTTCAAACTCAGATTAAATTTATTTTCTGTTAACAAATATTTTATAACAAAAAAAAAACATTTCTTTTGAGAACAAATCGTTTTTCTTTTAACTCAAAATCATTGATTAATGCGATTCGTCTTCACCTGTACTACACAAATGAGGTACTCAAAATAATAAGCATGCACAATTAAACAATAATTTCGAGCAACATTGCAAGTTAATTATATTACGATATGATTATTGCATTAATAAGTGATTTGGGGCTAATATTTCTATACATTAGTTGACAGAACGAGTGGACAGAACTGAGTCTAAGTTTGATTAGAGAACATCGAAAGTGAATTTTAAGCGATTCTATGAGTGGACACTATTGCAAATCGTTGATAAGGAATTCTGTGCAAAAGTGTTAGCACTGTATAACTACTTGTAGTATAAGAACTAACCTATTTGTGAGAGCTTTCAATCCGAATGATTGTGAGCACCAATCGAGTGAAGGCCAGTGCCATCATCTCAACTGATTCTCGTTTCGCTCGTTGGCATCACATAATTGGTAATACAACAGACGTATAGTAAATGTTTTTATGTGCGATTGTGAGTGAGTAAAGAGAGAGTCAGTCAGAGAGAGAAAGAGTAAGAGTAAGAGAGAAGGATCTCAGAGAGAGGAAAGTCTCAGAGAGAGTGAGAGAGAAAATGAGAGAATCAAAAGTAAAAAACTGTGAGAAGATAGTGTTAGTGGAGTATATTTCGGTGAAATTAGGAAAACAGAGCCGCACAGGCATTGCTTTATTGGGCGAAACGTTTGCCATAGAATGCCTGTCATTCGGTCGATAATAGAAACACAATCTCAGTATTAGTCAGTAATCATAAAAATTGCATTTTCTTTATTTTATTTTCTTCTCTCGTTTTTATTACAGTCAGCACTGAATTTCATTTATAGTTAGAGTCAATCAAAACAATATCACAAAAAAACCTGTGTTTGTGTTAGTGTTCACCAATTCTACCATTTCTTAATTTCTTCCCTTAATTCTCAATAAAATTCCAAATTACTGTCTTTTGAATTATCTAGCACACACAGATGACCATATTAAGTAAAATTTGTGATCATAGTTTGCCCAATACTTTCACATTTCAATGGATGGCTTTACACAAAACTCATGTCGAAATCATAACCGGAACCATCAAATTATAAATCGATATTATATTCACAAACATTAAGAAATTGTTATTTTGACAACAAATTAGACAATCAATTGATAGATAAGACATTTATCTTATTCTTTCATATATTATATGATTGCTTAAAATACTTAAAGTTAGGTGAGTTATCTATTTGTCCAAGACTAATTCAAAAGAATAAATCCATTCCCTGAGCGTTAATGACATCTCTTTGTAAATTTTCTCTCTGTGTCTATCCCTCTCCCTCTCCCTGGCATTCATTCACTGTGTCTATTGTAGAACGTATTATTGATCGAGGTAGTGGTGATGATAAATGACAAATTTGCCGTTTCTTTTCCCCCTGTTTTGCTCAACTCATGAGAAGAGGCAAAAGAGAGAAAAGAAATATAAAGGGATCCACAAAAAAAAAGTATTCCAACAAAAGTTTAAATTATTCAAAATTATGAAAAATATTAATCCTGAATATCAACGACGATATGATAATAAATAATTTGTTTAATTATAATATATTATCGATCAAAACATTCCATAAATAATATTCCTCTTCATTTGTATAACTCCTTCAAGGGATGTATGCATTTGTTTGAAACATTGCTGGATATTTCTGACATTTTATTCAAACTAATATAATAAATACTTCCTATATAGTCCTCACGCATTTGGAACATTGTTTGAGCAGTGTCCAATTATTGTTATTAGAACTGTAAGCATCAATATTTGACCTGGAAACCTTTTTTATGAAATGCTTGGATTTTAATTTTCAAATGTATTTATTTTGAGCCCATTATCTGACTTAAGGTTAAAACTGTTCTTTTGTTCATAAAATATATAAAAAAATGACTTCTTTTGAACGCTTTTTGATTAGAAATTAATGTTTAATATCTTGAATATAATAATTCCTTTCAATAATTTAAACATTTATTCTTTTTTCCTATAATTTAGTTAATGTTTTTTTATTCAAAGTACAGTAAACAACCGTTAATTCTAACAAATTCGATTCAATTTATCGGTTGGTTAAATGTATTGATTGTAAGTAAGGAAAATCATTTAAATACATAATTCATTGATTTTATTAATAATTTAGAATATTTTAACAAAGGATTAGTTATTTATATTAAATGGGTTTGAAGTGATATTTGAATAAAACTCAATTCTGTAATTCATTTAATATTTGTTTTCGTTTAATTCAATTTTGAGTTTTAATAATAACTTCATATTTACCTTGTTAACTTTTCCATTAATTGAACACAAAAAGACTTCATAAACAAGGTAATAATAGGTTTACTATTAATTACAAAGTTCTACTTAAATTTGATTTTTATTTACAGTTTTTAAAAGTTCAGTTAAATATATCTATAGTTAAACTTAACGGTTGAGTACTGTAATACACTTTATGAGAACAGCATAAGATTTGTAAGTTTATTATAAATTTATGCTTCTTTACATTATTTTAATAAATTATCTAGTCAAATTTGTATTAAATTATTCTACACTTTAATAATGATTGCAAAATATAACTCATATTTTCCTAAATTAAAATAAGTTTTTATGTGATGATCAAGAAATTAGCTATAATATAATATTAACTAGGTAGTTTTATACATTTCCATTGATTTAATACAACATTTGTATGAATGAAAAGATTAATAATTTAATTATAAGTCTTATTTGCAAAAAGCGATCGATAATTAAAGACAGAGCACATCCTCTTTGATAAATATTCCCTAATTTAAAAATATTGCAAGATGACATCAAAGCCAGTGAAGGAGAGAACAATAATTATTATAAATGTCTTTTGTGTTGGGTTTAGTCACTGCATATATACATACAGTTCCAGAGTTTAGAATCAGTGTTTCCTCATTTAAATGATACATTTCATACTTAAAAGATAAGAATATCCAGGGGTGAGATGAATGTTTTGTTTGAAAAAAAACCACCAAGAGGCGTTTTGTTTATAAATTAATTTACTAGATATTAATTAATTCTGATTTACTATAATTAAATTAAAATACAAGAACACGAAAAGTAAAAGTAAAAAGAGCACACAATATACTTATACTTGCTTATTCAAATAATTATTCAATTGAAGGAAAAATTATATAAATTGAGTGCATTTGGAGTGCAGTCAAAACAAATTTTCTTTAAACCAATTTTTATAAAATTTATATTGAATTTTATAACACAATTTTTATAAAAAAAAATATTTTTTGAAGAAATAGTTTTAGAAAAAAAATTTGAAAATTTAGGGATAAATTTTGAATGAAAAAAAAAGTTTATGCTGTGCTCTCGCTCTCTCTCTCGCTGTGTTCTATGTGCTCAGAGAGAAGGCAATAATTTAATGCTACATTTCTTCGCCCATTCTTTTGATTTTTTATGTAAAGCTTTTGGGTTTAAGGTTTATGTTTTCTTAAGCAAAAGAAAAGAATCCTCAATAAGATTGGGATGAAAACGCTATTAAATTATAAATCACAAAACAAATTAAATTCAGGCCAACAATAGTTAAGCCAAGAAATAAGAGTAAAAATATTACACATCGACTGTCGCTACAAATTTTAGATTTTATTTTTCAAAAGAACACAAAAAACTTCTACTAAACTAATGTTTTTTGATTTGAATGGTTGATACCAGTGTTTCATTGGAGTAGATTTTCTTATCACTCTATCGATGGGTCAATATTTAAGTTGCTCTTAAAAGTCGGTCGACTACAAAGAAGCCAATTTCCTGATTGTGTACAGTAGTGTACCAATACTTTTGTCATTATAAAAAGCTGAGGCCATCAACATTTCAAAACTTTTTAAGCGTATAATTTATTATTATTATAACGAATAGCATTTAAAGCGATACTATTATATCAAATGTATAAATTGTAAATACTATGGAATCAAATCCATTTTATATATGTGTGACTGAATACAGGGAGGAGAGGGATGAGAGGGGAGGGCAGAGAGAGAATGGGAGAGCTTAAAGAAAAGCTTAGGTTATTTTTCTGCCTCAACGCTATAACAGAATCTAAGAATTTTTTTTATATTATTCCTAAACTCTATTCTAATGTTTGATTCTATTAAAGGATTTGTTTTTATTTAATATACAAAACGAACATTTTCTCGGTATTCAATTCTAGGGAACATTTTTTTCCTCTTAAAATAAACCATTTCTTTATGGATTTTTTTTATACAAATCAAGTCATAAATTTTGTGGAATTTCATGAGTTCTTCTCTTTTTTTTTTGAAGAAGACTTAAGATTTTCCACAGTATTTGTTCTCAACATTTGAGAGATAATTAAGTTTTGCTTAAATTTCGAAATTCAATCTATTCTTAATTAAAAATAATCATGGTAAATTAACTAAATGCAATCAATCAATTTTTATATTAAGTATTCAAAGTGTTGTCACAACGAATAAGAAAAAAGAAAATTGAAATCTTGACTATCGGTTTGAATTTTCATCTAGAACATCTACATAGATCATTTGTTAGATTAAATGAGAGTGGTCGATTTAACCTAATCAATACGACTACTGATTCAATAAGTGGTTCGACTCTCATATGATAGTCGAGTCAATCACTCAAATGCCTGTCGACCTAAAAACGCAAATACAATAATAAGGGAAAAATGAATGCTTTGAAAATTAATTAATTAGTTGTTGTTGCCTAGATCAATTCAATTAAGTAATTAATAAGCGATCGTAAAATGGATGGAATTCCAACAATTTTAGCTATTTTTTAATTTCACCAAATAATTCACTGAAAGTTATTTGAACGAACAAAAATCAATCGCTAATGCATTATGGGTTGAACATAAGTTTGAGCATGGACATTTATTCTCTAATCGAGTTGAGATCAAATCATAAAATTGATATTTTGTTTTCTCATCGATACAACGATTAGGGCTTTTTTAGATCATATATCAAACATCATATTCATATAAGACTAGCATAAAGTAACCTTGCTAATTCATAAATGAATTGCAAGAGTAATTAAAATGCGCTTACTCATCTTATTCATAGTTTGTGTTTAGAAACAAAATTCCACACTTGAAAAGACAAATCTATTCTGAATGAAATTTCATTAATCAATTTGAATGGAAATAATACACACAAAATATCAGATGAAAAGGAATGGATGCAAACTATGGGTAAAGTATGGCCACTATGTCTGTGTCCTGGCTTTTAGATTAAGTTTTCATTCAAACTGTTTATCGTCGAAGACTAATATGTGCACAGAATATAACGTAAAATAATTAGTTGAGCCTTAATTATAAGTTTGGCTCCATTTATACATTTATAGTGCATTAAAGAGTGTTTGGCGCAGGAGTTAATACCTTAATGCGATGTTAGGTTAAACTAGACCTGAGTATACGTAAACGTGATTGGATTTTCACAATTGGGTTCTTCACTGTAAAGTCGGGTCGCGTTTCAGTGCACTCATGGATGCGTTCACAATATTTCGCATTTATTAACGACTTTATCATTATTTTTGTTTTTAATATTAAAATGCATTCAATTTCTATATTAAACTCAAAATAAAAGTTTTTTTTTGTGAATTCCTCCACTCATTTACTCTAAAGTTTACCTGAGCTAACAATATATCCAATTAGAATGGGCAGGATCACTTTCAAATCTAATTCTATAAAATGCCAAATTTAATTTAATTAGTCTGTCTCTCAAGTTTAATGATATCCAGGATCAAATTAGGGCTAATTGTATAATAGTATAATAATTTAATAGTTTTTTTTTATAAAATTCACGAATGAGTCGACAAAATTCCATATTTTGACATAATTTTCAACTGAAAATCATATTATTTGAAACATAAAGAGAGGAGAGAGAGAGAGAGAGAGAGAGAGAGAGAGAGAGAGAGAGAGAGATTACTTTATTACTAAATATTTGGCGAATGCCTCGGGAACTCCAACTATGAAGATATGTTATTCATTAATTGAAAATACCAAGTTACATATAATAAATGCCTATTGTTAGCTGGTCATATTATATATAAACTCATATAAATGTCATGGATCATATGACATGGGTACAAAATCAGGCAGCTTTGCTTTCAGTATAGTCAATAAAAACTATCAAGTTTAAGTGCTCTATTAAAATTATTAAAACTGGAAAAGTTTTGCCCAAAACGTCGATATGAGTTTTACTTCAATTTATATTTCAAGAATAGGTCTGCCCTTAATGTTAAACGACAATTTTAAACTAGGATAATTTGATTTCCAACATAAAATGGAATTACCTGTTCTTTAAAAACTAAATACTTTTATTGAATATATGAGTGAAAACACATTAAAAAATGTTTTTCTAAACTTTGATTTATTAGGCGTTGAAAAGTACTCTTATTTTTGTCGAAAATTATGTTAAGTTTTTTATGATATTAAAAGCAGTTTTGAAGCCAAACCAAAACGCCATCAGAAGAAAAACTATAAATTGAGGATAAACTCACATTTGACGGTTGACTAAACAATGGGAGGATGAGCACTATGAGCACTATGAGCACTACCAACACTATGTGTGCACTACTATATGAGTACTATGAGAGCACTATCTGTGCTATGCATGAAAACTCATTTATAAAAATGAGGGGAAACTTATTTTTATTACATCGGTATTAGAACAGTCTTTACCTTCTATTGCAACTCTATATAAAAGTTGACTATTAATGAACAAAAGGAGAGTCAGTACAGAATCAGTACAGGAGAGGAGTTAGTACAGTACTGTCAGAATGAGAGATAACCAGTGAGAGAGTCAGCCAGAGATCATATTTAGTTTGAGTAATAAATGTGTTTCCCTAACACATAGATTGATGTCAATGTCTCGATGAGGTTGTCTCACATTCACTAATATGTTTGAGTTGACCCTCTCTTTAGTCGTGTGTCTCTTCATTTGGGCCAAGCATTAGGTCTCTGATATCACATACTCTCTGGGGTCTGATTTGGAGACTGTTGAGCTCCAAACGAATCAGCACTTAATGAAAATAAGTGGTTATGGATGTCTGCCATCCTTTTGCCTCTTGTTTTCAGTTTCAAAGCTATAAATTTAATGCTTTTACAGTATTTTCATTCAATTCCTTATTCTCTCAAATCAACTAAAAATTATTACTCTTTTGGTATTAACCACTTATTGACAAATACTCTCTTAATTAAAATTTATATGAATTGCATTCTATTCGTTAGAATAGGAGACGAAACACATTTCACTTAAATATCAATATTATTGAGCGCACTATCGATCGTCCAAAAACTTCGAGTCAGGTGTTACTGGTCTGACCTTTTCGTAGACATATTCATACTTTAAAAGAGAACAGATAACATCCTAAGACTTTTATTGATTCAATTACTTTATTATTTAGAAAAATAGTTGTGTTTCGAGGGCTCAAACAATCCCTTTCCTAACTTCAAGCATAGCCTTTCAACTCTAGACATACGCCTTTAAAAGGCGTTAATTTCATGCCATTTAACTCATATTAAGTTAAATATAATTTAAGAAGTTATTCAACAAAACGCCATTTTGAGCAAATGGTCACTCTTTTGATAAATGTCTTTAATAATAGTACCCGAAATAAATTTATAAATAAGTTGTGAGTATTCTCTGATTGACCACTAATTCTGTTTCGTTACAAAAGTCTATTAGATTTGCTAATAGTCTGTTACTAATAGTCTATTACTTTAGACTCATTTTGTTGTTTAAGTAGTTTTTCCGAAATGACTTTAATCGTTATCTTTTGTTACACAAATTTTTAACAAATTTTCATTCACCAAAAAATCGATTATCTAGCATGTTCAATTATAAATATCTGAAATACATATGGCTTCCATCGAAAAATACAATCGATCTTGGTTATCTTATGCCTAGTTTGCTCTTTTTTATCCAGAATCAGATGGTAGTTGAGTGTAGAAAACATATTGAGGGGAGAGAGTTGGGAGAGGGAGAGAGGGAAAGGGAAGGAGAGATAAAAAGAGAGGGATAGGGAGAGAAGACAACGTGAGAAGTCAGTAAATCTTCATTGGATGGCATTACACCAAATGACAAGTAAAAACGTGGAAGACGTGAACAATTCTTCGCTCTATCTCTCCAACACTTCTTAGAGTTCTTTTCTGCCTATAGTTGAATACCAATACAAAAGGACAGCGAAAACAATTTTTTAAATAAAATATATACGAATTCCTCGACCGAACAAAACTAACATAAAAATAGTGTTTATATAAAGCAAAATAAATTCCAGTTTATTCTATATATAAGACACAGACATAAACAAAAAAAGGCAGAGGAAGAGAGTGGGAGAGCGAGAGAGAGAGAGAGAGAGAGAGAGAGAGAGAGAGAGAGAGAGAATGGAAAGGAAAGCGAAACTCACATCATAACCAAAAACCAAATAGAAATGAGAGGAAAACTTATCGCTAAAAATGTATTTCTTTTTAGTAAAAAAAAATTTTAAGACAAAGAGGAAAACGATTCCGTTTCTCGTGTTTTAGTTGTCAAATGAATCTTAAGATTTTTGGGTCAAATGCGGTGAACACTGAGTTTCTCCGCACTATTTTATGGCACTTTTGGGATACACACAACTGTATGAACACAAAAGGTTTTTCCTTTATTTTTTGAGATAAAAAAAATAAGAACTGAAATTATTGACTCTTTTATATTGATTTTAGATTCTATTATATCGACCAAAACATATAATTTTCGAATGAAATTCTATAACAGTATCATCTTGGTATTTTTTTAATTGAAAAAAAAAGAATTTCAGAATATCAGAGAAACTCTGGACAGAAAAAAATCTTATTAAGAATTGAATCTAAAGTAATTCAATTTTAAGTGATTTCTGCCGGTTTATGTCACACACACTTGGACTGGAAAATAGATGTTCGCTTGAGTTCACACATTTTCTGAACGAATTAAGAATTTTTTGAGGAAAAAATAAATTAAAAATTTTGTTGTATTTTTGTTGTGTTTGTCGATTGAATGAATAATTTTGTTGGAAAACCCAAACGAATATGAAATTTACTCAAAATTCAAGTATTCAGCAAAATATGACTGAAAAATACAGATTCAGCTCAAAAAGTATGCATTGATTTTCTATAGCCATCCAAACAATGAATGTGTGGCTTCACTGCAGAAAAACAGGTGAGGCTTACCGAATGGCTGTTCATTAGTGGCGGGCGATTGTGCCTGAGTTGCACTCTCTATAACATATACTGGATGCGATAATATCAACACAATTATTAGTTGACAATACATTCTAGCCTTTGGCCAAACAATCATATGATTACAGTTAGTGTTAATCCTCGACACACAACAAAAAAACTCAAACTATAATCCAATCGACAATTTATGTGTTCAAAGGCTTCATATGAATAGAGTTTTTTACAAACGAATGCATCAAATCATCAAAATATTTGTCCAATTCTTAGAAAGAGTTGTTGACAATCGACAACTCAGAGCTATTTTAATATCACAATTACACCAAATATTCGATTGGATTAAAGATGTTTTCAAACTCATAAAAAACACTTTTTTATGTAACGTTTCAAAAGAATGAGAGCCAAAGAAAGGCTGGTATTGCCATCAGCCACAAAACCTGCGAATCAATCGTCAAACTTATATATATTTAGAAAATGCAGACTCTTTTCGAGCTAAACTTCGACTGTATTTATTCTGTGCATTAAAGGCACTCAAACCATATTCGCCGCGCACTTTGTTTGACGCAACCGATCGATGAATCGGGAGAACAGACTATTCCTCACAAAACTGGAGAGAAAGAGAGCGTCGGAATCACATTTGATGTGCTTATCATTAAAAGTCGAATCGTGTTTAACACGATTTTGATATCGGACTCAAAAAAAATTTAGCCGTTCCTCATATTCTGTCCAATATTTATATATATTTTGAAAATATATATTTTTTTATTTTAAAATTCCATTCATATAACCGATTGATAAAATTGAAAACACCATAACTTATAGCATAACCACACACTTGAATTTGCATCACTCGATAGATCTATAAAAATATTATCAAGTTTCTTTTGTAAAACATTACTTACGTGTTTGTGAGAGGAATTTCTGTGTCGATAACGAAGTCCGGGCCTCAGCGTGAGGTTGTCTTTCAACTGAAATTAGAATAAAGAGTACATTTAATAAGTAAAGTAATAATAATAATAATAATAATATTAAATAAAATGTTCAAGAATCAAAATAGAGATCGAATCACTTAATGTTTAAGTTATAGTCTTTTTAGAAGAAAATTGGGGTCATTTGGAAAGCCTCTCATTTATCATTGACTCGAATTGAATAAAATCTGTTATATATTACAAACGGACGGTATCTATCACTCAAACGTCTGACTGTCCTTTAGGTTAATCCAAGAATAAGAGGAGAAAAAAATATAAACAAAATGTGAAGACTTATTGAAAGTGAAGACATAAAATAAATGCAATAATTTGTTAATCATTCAAATGATTTCAAAATGATTTCAATAATAAGTCAACTCTTTATTCATTACTTTCTTTAATAAAAGAATTTCCAATAAATCACTAAAAATATATACATTTTTTTCATTTATTTTTTTTGAAAATATTTTCCCGAAAATAAATAAAAGGCATTTATATCAGTCTTTTTAAAAGACTCTGGGCATTATGAGATTTAAAGTTTGGCTAGAACATTTTAATCAAGATTACCAAAGAATAAGAATTGCAAAACAAAATACCCTAGATAATTATTCGAAAAGTTTCGATTGACTTAAAGGCAGATTATTCTAATTTAAAGTTAAATCCAGGATTAAACTTTCAAGAGTCAATTTATAAAGATTGTGCAACTTTAGTTCAGATTAATATAGAAACCACCTTGCTCATCATTTTAGTTATTTCTTTTCAAATATAACTTTTTATATCCCGAAGACGTGATAATGAATTCATAGCTTATGAGTCGATCACACATTTACTGCAAATTTATACTAAAATCGATATAAAATCCAATATTAAATGTCATTCACGACCCGAAGGGTCTCTAAAATGACAATTATTAGGAAAAGTGATAATTCGATCCCAACTCTAACTTTCTTTGGCTAAAAAACTTCTTATATTTTCATAACTTCTAATTTCCTTAATATTAAAAAAATATGATTATATAATATTTTCTTTTGATATTTATTGATCTTGGCACATTTGACATTTTGTTTGCATATGTTTTATATATAAAATTTTGAAAATATCCAGTTTATAAAATATTACTTATTCAGTTTAGCTAAACCAACCCTTTAGTTTACCAAGGATCAATGAATAAATCATTGTTTGTTCATTAGGAAAGCAAATAAAGTAAACTAAACTATCATAATTTGATAGTAAATTGAATTCACGTCAGGTTTAGGGAGAAAAGAGTGGATACAAACGAAATGCGTTATCTCTCGTCAAAAGCGGACAACTTTTTATCGATTCTATGAAACCCAAAGTTTACTGCAATTCGTTAATAAAAGTCTTTAGTTCTATAGTAAGAGATGACACCACTTATTGCACAAACTATTTCACGGATCAATTTTTAAGTTTTTTTTCCCTGGAATAAACTTATTTTCATAAAAACAAAATCCATTATATAAAAAAATCCTATATTATCAATATCATCCATGTCAAATTTTGACATTTAATAAAATACTCTGAGACATTTTACATCAATTTAAATATCAAATTTTAAAATCATATATAAGAGAAAATATTATTTGATTTTCAAATAAATGTGCTAGCTATATTGATATATTTAAATCTATTGAATTCAAGCGAGAAAATTGAGCATGAGCATGGTGCTTTTAGCACTTTTAATTCACTGATTGTGTTGTTTATTAAGGACTTCTTTCAGTAAAGAAAATGTTTGATTGAAGTCAAAGTTTTTCGTTTGTATTTCAGTTTAATTAAAGTTGAAGTCTATAACGTCTATCCTCTCATTGAATCCGCCTTTTCTTGGTTTGCAAATTAACTTTTTTTTAAGATATATACGACGCCATACATTCACTCATTAATAGATGAGTTCAAACAAAAACCAAACACTAAATAAAAATTGGTTTAACTTAAATTAAATTAAATTTTATATAATTAAGTGATTAAACCTCAATATATGAGTTATTTTTATATACTTTTTTTAATTAAAGCTTTTCAATGGTATCAACACTTTTAGGTCATATAATTTCAAGTATTTACTCAAAGTTTGAATTGAATGGCATTTTTCGAAATCCTGTAAATGTCATTGCTTAAATTGAGTATCATCTTTATAACCAGCATATATATTACAAGAAATATCTTTACTTGCAACAATACTAGTAAAACTAAGTAGGCTATTTTATAACTTAAAATAAGCGCTTTTTAAAAATATTCTAAAGAAACGAGCCTTTGATCAATAGATATATTCCCAAAAGTAAAAAGTGCATTATGTAGTACCAAGTTCCATTTCCATTCCATTTATTAAATTATTAACAAAATATTCAAAAAAAAAGAGAATACCAGAGAATAGCAGAGAATAGTAGGAATGGTTTGAAATAAGAATTGTATATCGAGTGAGGATTTCTTCAAAATTGAAAAAACTTGAAGCAAACCCTCACTAAAGGATGAAAAAAAATAAAAGATAGAGAGAAGTGGTTCAACGTTTTGTTGGACGCGTTTTACGATTAACTGAATCGTGAAAAGTGAGGAACAGTCAGACAATACAGAAGAAGAGACAAAAGAATAAAATTATCCCAAAAAACTCAAAGCAATAGAAATTCATTGAGAAAATTGAAGACCTTTTATGTGATTTAAAAGAGAAGCCAACTCTCAGTTGTTTATCAATGAAAACACTTCAGTTCATTGTTGGCATCAATACTCCAGAATTACTTACGAACACATCGTTTGACTAATATCTCCAAGTCATTAAATCACTTAAAACAGTGGGAGGCCTACGAAAAAACACCTCAACTTTAACTTATAAAATATATTTAATGATATTTTTAAATCATCCATTAAAAATGTCTGATACTCAAAGGCATTATATGCCTTAAAATTTTACAAGATTATTTTTCCATTAAACTAATATAGCTTGTAGGAGGATTGAATTTTCCCTGTGAGCTTGGTAATATAATCAAATTAGAATAAAAGTTCATTTAAAAACCTTTTAAAACTAAGAGAAATTAAATGTGAAATAAAAAAAAATAAATATTTTTTTGGTTTAAATTAAGGAAATTGAACTATTTCAATTAGAGCATCAATTAACCATGATCTTTAGTTTCAAAGCGATTAGCATTTTGTAAATTAAGTAATTGATAACATCCTGTAAATAGTTTATATTAAAAATATTATTCAATTTATAATGAGTTCATATTTTAAATATAAGGGAAGGAATGGAAGGAAAAGCGGGAGAACTCCCACTAAAAATCAGTGAATTTATGCTATTATTTATATTTATGAATTCAGGGCTTAATTCTAAGTGATGGCTCATTTTTGGGCGTTTATCCCTTTCACTCTTTTGCTGCCATCGATTTTCAAAACAATCTCTAAGTTTTTTTCCAAAAAAGTAAAGTCATTTAATGCAAACCTATTGCTAACAAATGACGAGTTTCTGCCCTCTAATAGAGTAGAGACTAATGAAACGAAATTCTTATTCGTTGTAAACATGTTTTTAGTTATATTCTGAACGCTTTTCTCTGCCATAACACAAATGCTTACTCAGAATAAAGAAAAATTTCAAATTATTTTAGCTTAAAATCAGAGGACTATAAATAATAATATCCAAAAACGCGTTGTTTTCAGTCATAATAAATCATTGAATCTCAAGTAATCTGGAATAGAGTATAGACTCAAAACGAAATATAATTTATGTCTAAACATAAATTATATCAAGAATTAAACCCAATTGAAAAATTGATCACAACTACAGTAATTGACTTTTCGCGTCTCTTCTCTTCAATTTTATTCTGTTCAATTCAGTGCTCTTCTGTTCTGTTCTGGGAACATTTTTATTTTAGAGCAAATTTATTTCACTCTCATATTTAAAACTATTGCATCAATGATGTTAAAATTCTGAGCATGCTTCTTTTAAAATGATTTTAAAGATTAAACCCTTTTTTAAAACAATTCTTTCATAAATTAAATAAAAATAAATAGTTCAAGTTCTTTTAACTATTCTACAGAAAAAAAAACGTTATCATTGATTTGAAAATATTATAAATAAATATATATTTTATTGAATTTTCAATATTAAATTGGCAAATGTTTTAACCAAGATACCATTAGTATATTTCAAAAGAGAATGAATAAATGAATGAATGAATGAATGAAAGAATGAGAAAGAGTGAGTGGAAGTGGGAAAGGGAGAGAGAGAGAGAGAGTTTAAATAATTTCTATTGTTTGAGTTTAAAATTCAGTCTGAATTCAGATCTCTTTTGAATAAATAATTACTGAAACGCTATACATAGGAATACGTGAATATCACACAAATAAACTGTTCCTCACATTTATTCTATTTTTTTAAAATAAAGTTCAAAATGTTGTGTGAATTCAGACTAAATTAATTCAAGTGTCAAATAAATAATGTTATATCTCTTCAATCAAAAGCCAAAATATATTGTTTTTTATGTAAAATATCGCAAATATTAAAAAATAAAAACTTGTAATTATATATAATTAATATGGTCATTTAGTAAATTATTGGTTAGATGACATAACTTATGTCTTAATAATATGTATTAATATATCTAGGTAATAAAATATATATCGGTACCATTTGTGTAAAGGCAATCACTTCTCAAAACAGCAAATTTCACACAAATTGCAAAAAAGCATTTCATTTCTAAACCATTTTAAAAGATTATTAAAAGATAGCCATTACTTATAACCACATATTTCTATACAGTGGTAAAGAAGGGTCTGATGGAGTCTATCTCTATCTGAGTGAAGGCATCCCCTCACACATGTCATTGAAATTTATAGTGAGAGGAAATTTAAGTTAATGTGAGTGAATTGTCAGCTCTAATAATAATTAAAGCATATTATTAACAATTTTACATTTCGACCCCAAACAGAGTAAAAGATATGCAAATGTTATCATTTTATAGATAAACTTTAATGGACTCTAATTTTACGGTTAGTTTATTATTATAAACCAATCGTAAGCCATAACCGTAATGAAGACCAAACGAATTGATGACTGACTCTTATTTGTGTTTCCAATTAAAACAATTATATACTAAACATTCATAACTTTATTCATAGATTTTTATGAATTCATAAATTTCTTTGACCTTGTTCATTTATTTTCATTATTAACGCATTTAGTGTTAGAGAGAAAGAACATAGGGAGTATCCTAGGCTAAAATTATCCTACATATATTTATGGGATTGACATTTATGAAGTGTTAGTATATTTATGAAGTGACAGTTTTCTATCATTTCTCACAATTTGAACACAAATTTGATTTTTATATTTCTCTTATATAGAGATCAACATAAATATGTTGACAATCAATAAGTTTAGACCTAGATCAATCAACGGTTAACACAATTATTATTATATATAATCCAATTAATTAAACAAAAGGAATAAAACTTAAGGAAAATATGATTTCGAGTCGACATTCAAAGAGACGATTAAATCCCAAATGTTTTCCTATGAAAGTCTTCTAATTATATTAGTTTTCATTATATTAGTCTTCAATTAAATTAAAAATATATGAATAATCAACTTTTGGACCAAAGATTTTTTCTTCATTGCATTAATGAACATTTGCTTTGGAGCATAAAATTTCATAGAGCATTTAATTATTATCCAAGTTTCTTAATTTAAGATATGATACAATTTCCGCCTTTTTTCACACTTAATATTCATTTTTCATTTTAATATTCTTAAACATCCTTGATAAATAAGTTTCTATTTAAATTATATACTTCTATGAATTTATCCAGATACTTCTCTGTGTCATTAATCTTGTAAGTTCTAACTGATAAATCTTTTAAAATATTGTCAAATATTTGTATTATTAAATAAGTTTTTTAGTAACGATAGAAAATAATGTTAATTATGTTATTTGAGGTCATATCAAATGAGGCGTTTATTCTTCAAACAATGGAAATGAAAGAAACAATTTTTTTGTTAAGCCTTTTATCCGACAAATCTTATGAACCAAATGTAAGACTTTTTGTCAAATTATATAAATATTTACTTAGTTTTTGTTATTTCACTTTAAACTCAAAAAAATACCTAAAATTCAAAAAAATAATGTTTCAGTTTTTGACTCTTTATTAGCTCTATATTAAAGTGAATGTCTTTTGTGAACTTTAACTGGTTATTTAATTCTTTCACATAATTAACTCTGCTTGATCACTTGTCAAAGTAATGTGTCGAAACTAAAAAAAAAATAAAGTCATCCACTCGTTTGTAATCCTGTATTTCTAAACTAACATAAAAGTCAACAAAAAAATATTTTTTTAGTGATTAGAAAAAAAATAATTCTAATTTCAATTTTGTTTGATCCAGGTCTTCATTGAGCACCAGTCGATAGCAATCGCAGGCAAAGAGTAGTTGTGCTCCAAATTCTTATCAATTTGAGTACAGGAACTGCACATCACGTCTATCCGTTAGAATCACGCGATTGCTATAAAACGACTCAAACAAAGTTCTATTCCATTCGATTCCTAATTATTTTTCTCTGGGTTTGAGTGAAAAGTTGTCCTCTAATACATTAGTGAAAGAATTTTCTATTGAAAACTTTCAAATTAAACCGAAAATTGTATCCAATTTAATAAACATATTATAATTTATCACAAACTCTAGTGATAAGTATTATATGTTTTCTTAACGACAGCCATAAGAAGAATGAAAGAAACCTTTTTTTTTGGTATTAATTTGAAAATGTATTACTTGAATGACAACCAGAAAACGTATTGCGCGAAACCAATCATCACAACTATTGAACAAATCCGATGTTAACAAGATTTAGCTATTGTTGGAGAGAGAAAGTGATGGCTACCAATACCTCAAAATTAAATGAAGGCATTGCCAAACGCTATCATATTTCCATTAGCGCTCAAATAATATATGAAGAGTTAGTGTTTGGTTCTCAACCATTAACAGCAATAAGAGTTTGTGTCCAACAGATAATATGCAGCACTAGTTCTCAGATGTGTTCTTAAGTCTAGCAATACTCGAAACTATCATTTACTGCCAGAGAAAGGGTATGGCTTTCGTTCTGAGCGATCGATATATTCTTAGCACCAAAAGAGTAATGCAAAGCAAATACCGGACGCACTGACAACAGCGCCAATTCTCATATCTATCCAACGATGAACTGGAAATATATTTTAAATATGATCGATGAAACACCTCTTCCCTTATTGGAGATAAGAAAAGATAATACTTTATGGCAAATCTCGCGGCACTACTCCATAAACATTGAGAGACATTACAATAACAACAACAAAGTTAATACCCAAAACCCAAAACATTTGTTTTTTATTCGATAAATAGTATAACTACTGAACAATCAATGCTCTGAAAAATAGCTGTTTTTCACCCCTTTTGTTATCTAAAGAAAACCCGCTTTAGATAAGAAAATTATAGTAATTTCTTTACCTAAAGGTAAACACTTTTATTACACAAACGCTTCAATTATAGGTAAAAAATTGATTGATTCGGATCAGAGAGTACTAGCAATAATCCTTTTCAAATATAAGAATCTAGTAACATTATTTCAATGCTTAATCAAAGTAATCAATAGTTTAGTCTAATAATATAACATTAGAAAAGGCAATAATAATAGTTAATATTAGTTATATTAATCAATACTATTATTGATTAAAAATAGTAATAATTAAAAAAATAGTGAATTAATTCTTCTATTATTAAATAATAAATGAAAATATTTTAACAATTGATTTATCGATACTATTATTGATAACAAGATAACAATAAAATGACGATGGTATTGGGCAATAATTTTGCACGAACCACTAACTAAATTTAATTAGAGATATACCATAATAAAAATTGATAGATAAAACAATAAAACTAAGAGAGAGAAAACATTATATGATAGATAAAAACAAAAAAATATTAGTCTTTTCTCTAATATTAGGAAATTGAGAAAAGGGCGGAACCGATAGAATTCAACACTATTAAACATAATGGTAAACATTTGACCATGTTAACTTTAAGATTTTTCTTTTTTCTTCCACATTCATTTAATTCAATTTCAAAGCTTTTTATTGACGGAAAGAAAACATGAATTTAAGATATCATTCATTTATTTGAATTCTGTGGCTATAATTCAAGGGTTATGTAAACAAGACTTCGATTCAAACAAAATATAAAGAATTAAATTTTTTCTCTTTTTGTTATCTTTTTTGTCAAATTATTAAAAAAAACGATACTTTTTTAGAATTTAAAATTGATAGAAATGTACCAAGGCCTTTAAGGCTTGAGATTAGAAAATTTACATGTTTACTCAATTTGAAATAATGATAATTATTTTCTATTTAAGTAAAAATTCCATTAAAACAATAATAAGATTTTGTTTCGACTAAAATGTTATTTGAAATGAATGTTAAACTCAATTACAAAAAATATTAACTCAAAGCCTCACTTCGAGGCTGGACTTAAAGTTGGGATAAATAGTGAGAAATACAATAACAGACATCGATGGGGACCAAAAACAGAAGTTATTCCGTTAAAGAACTGTCTGACTAAGAGTTTGAAAGCCGAGATCAGAGTATAGCGCAAACTAATAGAGATAAATAGACTTTTACCCCATTCCTTGTCTTAAACATTTTCCTCAATGAAAATGATTACATACTTGGAAAGAGTACTGACTTATATAGAGTATAGTTTCTCATTAATAACAGAACTCCTAATTAAGAATTACTATATTTTCAATCGATTGAAACAAATGTTAACTTTGGGCTCAAATATTGAAAATATGCGTATTTTAGTGGTTATAAGAAATGCACGAATACTGAGTCCAATGTTTACATTCCAGATATGAAATAAGTTGTTTTGATAGCACTACAAATGGTATCGCTTTAAAGCACAAACCTCTTCGACTTGAGACACATCGTTCCGAGGCTTATGAAAAGTCAGCAATCATTAGATGAGCAATAAATTTGAACAAGAAGTGAGTGGGAGAGCCCGAGAGAGCGAGAGAGAGAGAGAGAGAGAGAGAGAGAGAGAGAGAGAGAGAGAGAGAGAGAGGGAGAGAGCGAGAGGGGGGAGAGAGAGATTCAAATGTCGAACTAATAAAGAGTTATCGAAAATAATTTAGTGAAGAACCATAACTCAATGTTTTAGTTATCCAGTAAATCAGTGACGCCAAACGGGGGATATCATCAAATCTGTCTTTGAATTTTCGAGGGAAATCTCTAATTTAGTTCGGATTCACATCAAAAAAGAAGAAGGCAAATTTAGCAAGTTTATTTTTCTCACATCTATATCTTAGTTTCACATTTTTTTCACATTTAAAAGAGAAATAGTTTTTCGTTTTAATGTTTTTTTCTTTTGAAAAAAATGCAGAAAATTGTATTTTTTGAGCGCATAAAAGCTATAAAAATATAAGGTTTTCCTTATGTTAGTATTTTTTTTGAGGTCTCTTAAAGTCTATTTTCAACGGAAAAATCGTTTTTCGGTATTCACTTCATTTGTGCCCAAAAAAAACATAGTATATAGTTTCCATTTTTCAGTGGCCGTCCGGAACCCCCTAAAGTAGATAACTTTTGGCAACACTATATTCAATGGTATTTATAGATGAATACCAAGATTATCCAAAAAGAGAGAAGAAGAGACTATAGGAAGAGAACAAAAGAAAAAGGCAAAGAAAGAACTGTAATTCGTAAAGTAATTCATAATTGATGTTTTCCGGTAAATCCAAGTTTTGTTTGGCTCCACTCTATTTTAGGAATAACTAAAATGGAGTGCTTTATGACTACACTAACGGTTAAACAAAATATTTGAAATCATTTGAGTTATGGATATTCACCGAATGAAAAACGTGTCAACACTAATAGTAGTCTTCAAATTGATTTATATTAAAATAATATTCTTATAAAAACAAGTAATTATAAATCCGGTATTTACAAGATTGTTAGTTTGCTAGTGCCAATATATTGCTCAAGCATTAAGAGTTTATTATTAATAATTCAAAGCATTATTGTCTTATCTAGTAAAAGGAAAATTTTCGAAGAAAGAGCTTGAGAATTTAATGCCTCGAACATTTAATTCATATTCACTGCATTTAATGTTTTGTTAATAACTCTCGAAAATAATTATTATATAAACAGAACACAATTGAAGGACTATCGACACAGACTTGAAGAAAAGGAAAGTAAGAAAATTGAATCCTTTGTTCAAATGAGTTGAGAGTAAAATAAAACAATAGATGAGGAGAGGATTCCTTGAGTTGAAGATCGAAAGTACAGAAGTAACTAAAACTTAACAATTGTTATCATTAAAGAATAAGAGGATCAAAGTTTTACTCAATTGTGTTAAGTATAGTTTCATTCGACACAATTGTTTTTTAACGATAATTATAATGAATTCCATTAATTTTAGTCTCATTTAATTTGGGACACAATTTGTAGGAAATTCTATCAAATAGTTCTCCAGTTTTTTCAATTCAATTCCTAACATTTCAAACATTTTGGGGACAAAAATCTAATTGCATTTCATTCTCAGGACTCAATTTTTGAGAGAAAAGAGTGCTCATTAAAATGAGATTGGTCATTTCTCTCACTTGATTTTGGCAGAGAAATGCCACTCATGTTTTTAGAGAAAATGGAGTCTAGCGATCATCTTGATTGATTTTTAGCAATAAGCCTCTCAACTGTATATGACTGACATTTCTTTTGAGAGATCCGTCATTTGATTTAATACATGACTGAAACAGAACTGTTTATATGAAGAACTAAACATTAATATCTTCTCTTAAACTTAATCACAGACTAAATAAACAAAAATCTATTTTATTTATATTAGAGTTATATTCAACTAATGTTTAGAAATGAATGAAATACAGAAATACATAAATACTTCATAACATTTAATTGAAAATAAAAGATTCAGAGATATATTGGTTCCCATATCGTGATATTAATGTTCAAAACCAATGCTTTCATATACCAGTGATGACAATAGGGAAGTTTCACTGGAATCTCCCTCAAGTAGATAACTTGACAAAACCCCTTACTGGCAAGGAAAAATATGACCCCCCTTTTCATCCCAATAGATTGTTACTACTTTTAAGAAAAAAAGTGTAAAAAATTTGTAACAACTTTTGGTGTCAATTACTGTTAAGTAAATAGTATTTCAAAACCATTTCTGAGATTTCTTGGGAAATACCCCGCTTTGAACCTCTTATAAAAAACATTGCTTTTATTCAATTCCTTTCATCAGTCTCTCTCTCTCTCTCTCTCTCTCTCTCTCTCTCTCTCTCTCTCTCTCTCTCTCTCCCGACTGAAAGAAGTTAACGATTGAAATGTTTTACTTATTATTTGAAATATAAATCATTTTAAGACTAAAATTATAAAAAGAAATTTTAATTAAATTATACGAATATATAAACGTTTTCATTAAAAATATCTTCACTTAATTATTATTTGAAAGTTTAGACATTTATTGGATAAAAATATTTTATGAAAAAAATACATTTAATAATTGAAAAGTATTCAATAGTAGAGGAATATTCAGGGATAGACTCTTTTATTCAGTTCTTAAATTAGATTTTGATTTTTCCAATTGAATCATAGGAAGGGATTGAAAAGGTTTGCATTTAACTGATATTCAGAGCTAATTCAGCGAAACAAAGTTTGACTCGAGCTTTATATGGTGAGGCTTCTGTGCCCATGACTGGGCAACACTTCAATTGAATGCATGTCTTTTTGCAATAATGACTTGTTTTGCATTCACACAACAAACCCATGAAAATAAGTTCCGACGAATAAAATACAAGAATCTAATACTCGAACACAAAAATTGAATATCAAATTGGATTCACTGAAAACACATTTCAGATTAGAATAAGTTTATGAGTTATGAGAAACACTTTTCCAAAAACTCATTCACTTTTATGCAAAGGCTTATCATAAATGCATTTCTTTCACACTTTTGTTAAAAAAAACTATCAGTGAATGTTTAGGTCATACATAGGTTTATCCAATAGAATAACTAGGTTTTTATCCAGCTCAGTTACAATCATAATGATAACAAGCTAATATCATTTTCCATCATTAATCTAGTAAATTTACTTTTTGGGAATTTCCAAAAGAAAAGAATTTTCGCCTCAATTAATATATTCAAATTGTAATTTATATTCTAGTGAAATAATCTAGTAATAAATACTAGTAAAAATAATTAATAATAACTTAGATATCAGACATAATTTAGTATATATTCTAGTAATATAATAATAAGCAGGCAAAGTTAAATATTTTTATTTTTTGACTTAATTAGTGAAAGGGTTATATTTCATTATATTTCATTTAGAATATTTATCCTGGTATAAATGAATCTAGCTAAGAGCAAGTTATGTTACCTAATGCATATAAGTTGCAAATGTAATCCAAACCACTAATCAAATACATATGAAATTCGTTTTATCCAATTATTGCATAAAATCAATATAAGACATCTCATCATTTTTTTCAATGCCTAATATTAACGAAATTTGGCTCAATGGTAAAATGACCAAGGCAAATGCTTTTCTCCACCAAATGATACATTCTTATAGGAAGCAATAAAATTGTGTTATTCTGTATGTATAGAGAGTGAGAGCCAATTGAGATATTAATTGTCGACTGGAGTAACATTAAGACCAGTAATAGTTATCTCATCATTTGAATTGTTTTTCAGTGTATTTGTCAGCAAAATATTAAATAATAGTTCCGTCGGTTTGCGGACAACAATAAACACGATTAGAGAAATGCCACAAATTATGGCTTCAATACTATAATTAGATTTGAAATATAATTGAAAACAATTGGAAATGAGATAAAGGATATGCCTTAAAGGATGTCAATATATATTTATTAAGAGCCAAATATTTTGTTTATCTTGCACAAGAACAAGTGTCAAACTTTTTTTTAAAAAAAAATTGTGCCAGGTCAATGGGTTTTTTTGCTGGCATTTATTGTTTCACATAATTCTCTTGAATGAGTCGATAGAAATCAATATATTTTTTAGACTTCTTTTACTTAAAATAAAAATCTATTTTAATGTCGACTTTCAATGCATTTAAATTAATTAAACTGATCTACGAATGAAAAATGGATACATTTGTATTAAATATTTAAAATCTGCATTTTATCCTCATTTTATTCTCATTTAGTTTTCAAATTGCATTCACTACTGAATAGTCATTCAATTTGAAGCAAAAATTTTTAGTCTCAGGATATTTCTCAAAACCATTTTTATGAAACAAATGTATAGCATTTATTTTCAGACGGAGAGGGAGACAAACCAGAGGGAGAGGAAGGGAGAGAACACTGAGAGAGTGAAATAAAGAGAGAAAGAGAGAGAGAGAATCCAATAACAAACTATAATAAGAATAGAAATATTTAATATCTGATAACGAAAATATGTAAAGAAACCTAATATCTGTTCCAAACATTTGCCGTAAAATAAGTCTAAAACTTATTAAATAAATACTCGAATTTTTCCCTATAAATAAAGTTATCCACGAATTGTATTCATGAGGAAAATAGTAACAAATTCTATAAATATTTTTTATAGAAATCGTTACACACTTTTTTGGTTCTGTTTGTCGACGAGTTATAGCTGACGACCGATAGTCTACTCTAAGGCTAATATTTTATTTCAATACAAATGGTATTCGTTTCAAACCTGTCATCAATTGAAAAGTTGTCGTCCCATTCACTGATTGAAATGCACTATACGTTTACAAATGTATTAAATATCAGTGAATTATACATCAAATGAGTTCCATATGAAGTATCCCTTCGATAATAACCACACAAATCATTATATTTATGGTTCACTCTATCGAACATCTCTTAATAAAGAGAACAATTGACGACATGTGTCCGCATATATTTCAATAGACTTTTAGACTAAATAAAACTCATTAGAGAGTCAGGTCAAATTACTCTTAAAGAATAATCTTGGCACTTAAATCATCAGTGTTTGTAAAGTAACGATAAATACTTGTAAACAGAATAAAGTAAATCCACTGAAAATTATTTTATTTTTATTATACAAATGAAGGAAAAGCAACAAAATATTCACTACACAAACAATAAAAATAGCAAATTGTTATTTTTCTTCTATAGCTCAAACAATATACTTGGTCATTATTCCAGATAAGTAATTACCCAGGATTATCAATTATTTACATATTGTTTTGAAAATAATTATTTCATAAAATCTTAGCCTCCATTTTATTATTTGTGAACTTTCAAATACTCAAGTACAGTCTAAAAAGAAAGACCATGTCTCAACTATTAATCACTAAAAAAATACTCTTACTAATGAATTTGAACCATGGTCTTTATTTATGGATAATTCACCTTTAAAGCTCAATATTCAGGTCCAATTTTTTAATTCATTATTTATAAATTCCTAATTAACTCATTAATATTCATCTAATTATTCTTGGTAATTATCTATGTGAATTTAAACTTTTAATGATATAAATTGTTTTTTTTCTTTTGAAAATAACATTTAAACTTACCTTAACTATAAATATTCAACAAAATTCAAGAGATAACTATTCAGAAGTAATTCAATAAAATGTAATTCAAATCTAAAAAATAGAAAATAAGAAAAAATAAAATATAATTTTAATATAAATATAAAATATGATATCATTTCATATGATTCAACATTACTTTGTATGAGGAAAAATGAGCTTATTTTTAATAGGTTGCAAATATTAATCCTATACATTTATCTACATAATTCTAATCTACATTTTTAATGGTATTTTGAAATTTTTGCTAGATTAAATTTAAATATCTAATCGGCTTTTGATTAAATTAATACTATATATATATTAGAAATCAATTGTAAACTAGCAAATAAAAGGCGAAAATATTAACCATACGTTAAGTAAACATAAAAATTTGTTTCATTCAATTTAGTTAAACTATTTTATATTAATCCTAAAACTATAATATATAGTATTTTGAAACTGTAGTACAAAATTATTATATAATAATAATATTTTTTAGTGTTTTATTTATCACAAATTAGTGGCAAATCTCTGGCACTTGAAAAAGAAATCTGATAAGAGTCGGAGGAAAAGTGTAAAAAATGAAAATAAAATGTTAATAAAGAGATTTTCAACTGCAAAACGAATTCAAATCTCTGGTAATTCTATAAAAAGATTTAAAATTCAAAGTTGAATTGAAGCAGAAATAAATATTATAGAGAATATAAATATCATAAAGAATTTGTTGCCTAACATTTAAAATTTATGATCTATTGATCGCTCAAATAGAAGAAAAATTTTCACTTTTCAGGCTTACAATAAGAAATTGTCGAGACTTTAGTAAATAATATTAGATTTGAAGAGATTCTTACGTAACAATACTTTTCTGTTTCAAATAAATTCTTATGTATTCTTATATGTATTGCAAATATCGATAAGAATCTCAAGGATTTCAATCCGAATACAAAACATTTTCAGAGAATATATTACTTAAGTTTTAAAACTCAAACCGAAATATATTTTTTTTCTCTAAGTCTTACTTATTTTCGATACAAAATTTCAATAATATGTTAGACTCTAATAGTCAACAAAAGAAACCAAAGTTTTTACTCCAAAAAAAATAACAGAGAAAAAGAAGAAGAGATCAAACTTCTCATTGTATCATAACTTTGATCGATCAGAACCAAGATTTGGTCAAATAAGTCATTGACTTATACTGTAGTATCAAAAAAAAAGTTTATATCAGACAAAAGATTATTAATAAATTTTAGTACAGAAGACAATATCCAATTGAAAAACTCAGGAATCTATGGTACATATCATGAAAATCGGCAAAAAAACAAAATGAATGATTGTTTGCCAACAGATCAACCAAACAATTCCGTTACCAACAGAACACAGACACAGAGGACTGAATTGAGGACAAGAAAAGACATATAAGGAATTAATTTGTGAAATGAGCGCAAATTATTCCGCCATATTTAACAACAAATCTTTTTTCATTCTTCGACTTCTATTCGGATGAGTTATTACCTCCATATTAACAATAATAGGATCCGCACTATTTCTAACAATAATCAACAACTGATCAGTTATGGACTCTTCATAATATAATCTATTTACTTTTCCTCCACTTTTTAATTATCTTTTAAATGATATTCAAATTAATTTCATTCTATAATAAGAGTAAAGCAAACAAACAAGCTTGGCAAATTTGAAGCAAGGCAAATTAGGTTTACAAAAGCGCTAACTTTATTATTGTTGGCTTCGATTCAATAGGAGTTCATCGAAATGGAAGACAATATAATGTTATCCCGTTTTTAGTTCTCCTCTTCTTTTTTTTACATCAGAATTCATAGTTTTATTTTCAGTGAAATATTAGGGAATGAAGAAAATGATTCATTCAATTAATTTTTAGTCGTAATACGAGATATCAAAAACTCTAATTAAATACAAAATAATTAAATTAAATGTATTTTTTTTTGTTCTTTTCTATTCATTCTGTGCTTATCTGACAATTGTTTAGTTGCAATAAATTGCAAAATAAGCCGAAGAGTTTCAAACTTCAATTAGGATCAAAGATATCATATTTTCCATAAACTATCAGATATATGATTGGCCAACAAGTAATTCCCTTGATGATTTTTTTTGAATAAAGACTTTTTCAAAGATAAGGACAAAAAATATTTTTTCTGCCAAACAATTGTCGATAAATACAAAAGTTTCGCTTCTCTGCACAGCAGACAATATTTCAGTGAAGCCCAACGTTTTATAACTATGGCTTAGGTTTCGATTTGCATAGAGATTGAGCGGTGGATAACGTCAAACCCAATGGCCAGTGCTTTACCAGTGCTTTTTCACTATTTTTTTTCCTCAAAAACTTTAACTATTAATAGAAATTCATGAATTTTTTTTTCTTTTTAAAAGATCTGCACAAAAGAATAGCTCATTTTTCTCGAGATGTGTTCATCTATTTTAAAAGTTTTCTTATTTTATAAAAACCCGTTTCAGACGAAAGGATTTTTTCAAGAGAAAGACGAGTCCAATAAAAAATATATATCGTATTCTGTCTCTGATTTTTCAAATGGAGTTTTTCACTAAAAAAAATGATGTTTGAAATGCTCTTCAATTGACGTTATTATTAATGTTTATCTTTATTTAGAATCAAATTTATCTAATCTTGTTCGTTATTTTGTGAATTTCCAGTAAATGTCACTTATTTTGTGGGGTTTTTAACATTTTTATCGGAAAACCTTCAACTTTTCAGAATTTATTTTAAATACCTTTAGATTTTAGAAGTTATTTATATTCTAAAAACCACCAAGATCAAAATAAACAGTAAACATAATTTTAATAAATTTCAAAAATAAAAAAAGAAATAATTTTAAAAGATAAGCTCCAGGCACTAAGATCTTAATGTTGAATGGTATTATATTACCAGTATTTATACAAAGAGAGTATATTTTTGGTAAACATTAGTATAAAATGATTTGAACTAATTTATCAAAAATATTGATTTCAACATTAAGTTTATCTCATAATATATTTGTGATAAACTCTTGATAAGTGTTAAAATATAAAGTTTATCTTCTCTCGTTTGTTAATAAAAACATCTAGTTAGTAGAATTATAACTAATAACATGATAAATTTCGCTATAATTTCATGTAAACACAAAAAAATAGAGATTTTTCTGGAAAACTCTTAGATAAGAGAGAAAAAAAGTATTACGTTTAAAAAAGAAGTACATAAAAACTAATTTGATTATAATATAATGATTAGCAAGGCAAGCATTCATGCAAAAAATGAAAGATGAAATTTCCAGGAAATTTGTCAAAAGAGAAAATAAACTTCAAATTTAAAATAAAAAGATTTTAATACTAAAACAAATGTTCGCTCAGAAACTGATTTCATATAAGAAAAGGTTTATAATTTGAAAATAACTAATAGTAGTGCCAATCAAAAGACTGTTAGGAATGGATAAAACGAAGAAAATACAAGTCCTTTGTCTAAATGCTAATTAGTAGAGCGTATGAGAAGGGTATGAGAGAAGGGTATGTGAAGCCCCTAAACATTTTACGGCTCATCGAACTCATGTAGTCTTCAATTTCTGATTTTAGAGTTAAAGCATTAAAATATTCTTTTAGTTATGCATTAGTTATCACTCTTTTGCAGAGATGTCTCAATAGGAAAGTTATGCCAATAGATTGACATTAGAAGACATTAGTAACAAAACTAGACTAGATTAGAATAGATTAGTTCAATTTGAAATTACTTTATGTTAAAATTAAAAAGATAATATTTCAGTGAGTGAAAATGAATTCACTATTTAATAAATGAGTTGAGATGCTCTCAAATTTTTAAATTAAGCCTGTTAATTTTCACTTAACAACGCTATTAAGTCATCATTTATTAAAGTTAGGCTAAAATTAAAATTTTTAGTTTAAACTTATTATTAATATTATGTGAAATATGAAAGAATTCAACGTTTGAAAAAAGAGAACTAAAATTTGTTAACCTTGGTTATCTATGCAACTGTTAGAAACAAATTCAAATTTTCAGATCATATATACTGGCAAAGTGTGTAACCATTTTTTAAAAGTCAAATTACATTCTGTTTAATGTCTTGAGAGAACCATTTTTAAACAAATGACCACTTATTCCATACAAAGGGATAATCACTCTATCATTTGATTTAATCAGAATAAAAGACCAATTCTTTAGTCACAAATACTCAGTTATAAGACCTACTTATATGACAATTAATATTATCAATGAGTTAACCCATTTTATAGATTTCATTTAATGCATTCAATTATTAAATAAGAAAAATCAAAAAACAAAAGATAATGACTTTAAGTGCTTTTCATTAAAGATTTAGCATTGCCTTGATAATATTTGATTAAGGGATTTGACAAGGATGTTAATCACGGCCGAAATCTAAATTAAATTACTAGCAATAAGAAGAAAAAAAACAACTAACAAGGATAGTTTGGAAAACACAGATAATACAAATATAATGAAAATAAACAAAAGAATAGATTATTATTCAAAACACAATTAATTTTAACCAAAAAAAAAAATCCTTTTTATTAATAAATTATTTGAGCAATAATTCAAATTCTCTATTTTTGCATATACCAAGAACCACTTAAAGAGCAGTTTGATCAAGCCTATTATGATATTACTCCAGTGACTTATTATCTTAGTATTAGTATTTGTGAAGAGGTGTCAATTCTATCGTAAATTTGTTTCGAAAAACTATTTTATTATATAAATGACATTAATTTTTGAAGTGAATACGGAATGACTCAGAGGGAAGATTAGCGCTCAAATATTAGGAGCACTTCCACTAAATGAGAGGTTAGAGCTTTGAAAGGGAGCACTGGCTTCTTAACTCTCATTATATAACACACCCTAAGAGTGGAGGGCTTTATAACAAAATCGGTTCATAAAAGTCAGTGAATGAAAAATTTTTTTTTCATTATTTGATTTAAAACATTAATTATTTAAAAATAATGGTTTGGAATAAATTTTGTGGTAAAACTCATTGACTTTTTATGAAATTCTTTCTTAAATGCAATTTTTGAAAACCGAATGATTATATCAAATGTTTTTTTAAAAAAACATAGAAAAACATTTATGACATTTTTGGTTAATTAAATAAAAAAAATTGAAATTTCTATACAAAAGAGCAAGGCAAAAGATCGTAAAGATGTATTTCTTTATTAATAGCAAAGGGGTGTCCAAAAAATTCTTTTGAATATATCCGTATAAAAATTATCAAATGGTTTTGAAATACTAGAAATTGCTTTCATAGAACTCAGTATTCAATTATTAATAGGTTTGTGCCTAAAGTCTTAGACATAAACACAATAGAGATATAAATAGTATTTTAGTGATGAATCCATTATTAATATGAATCTGAAGACAACATTTGTGTTAATTCACAAAAAAAATTTTAAATAGAAATATTACCTCTTTTTATGAACATAACTAATGAAAAGTACAGGTGTGGAGAAACCCTATGGTTTGGTAATTCTGTGCCCAATTCTTATAACATTAATCAATACATTAATCATTAATTACAGGATGAAACAGCATTTCAACCATATCTTAATATTTGCATTTCTGGCCGAATGTCTATAATTTGAACTTCAAATGAATTTTTATTTGAATAACTCAACAAATATTTATATGTATTCTCTGATCAATAAATAAATAAATATTTCTCTTTTGCTTTTCATTTTTGGAGGAAAATATTTTTGTGCCTTTTTTTGATTGTATTTCTCTAAAAGTAAGAGGAAATGAATCGAAAAAAAAGGA
This sequence comes from Galumnidae sp. Gr-Ori-00277, assembly GCA_034700165.1. NCBI lineage: Eukaryota > Metazoa > Arthropoda > Arachnida > Sarcoptiformes > Galumnidae > Galumnidae sp. Gr-Ori-00277. The sequence continues at coordinate 4,375 of JAQIXI010000011.1, read as the reverse complement.
AAAAAAATTCAAAAAAAAAAAATCTTTTCATCAAATTAGAGGAAACAGACATAAAATTATAGTTCATTAAAAGTTATGAACTTTTGCCAAAAAATTTTGGCGGTCATTAAAGTCAACACACATTTTAGTTTAATCGATAGTTTGGGCTCAGCTTTAGTTTCAAAGCTAATAATTAGTGAAATGAAACGAAATGGTATAAAACGAAATAATTTACTATAAAATGGCTTATATTCATATGAAAAAAATGTCTTTAATTTAATGAAAGCCACACAACACCACTACCGCTAATGTCATCCATAATAAGACAGTTTCTAATTAAACAATTCTTCTGAAGTTTGATTAATATTAATATTAAGAAAACAATACAAAAGAATGACTGCATTTTAGACTACTTTTACGATTATATAGACTTAATGAAAGAAAATTCAATATTTTCGTCGTTTCAAACATTAAGAAAATAAAACGAAACTATAATTTAGGATAAAAAATATGAAAATTTTAAAACCATTTACTTTCATCCCTGAATAAATCTACACATAATTGCCATAATCCCTACCCTTGGACATCATTGAAATAGACATAAACTACATGTTTTCTAGTTGCAAGTACTGATTAAAATCAAATTAAGTCTAAAAACTACATTTGTATTAATTATATTCATTTGAGTTTTCAGCATTTGGTCAAAGGATCCCACTCCAGGGGTTCCAAAGGGGTCTAGAATAGGGCTGTTTTTTCAGAGAAAGGTTTAAAAATGGCCTAGTTTCATTGATTTTGAGTATTTATAACTATTTGATGCATTTATTTATGGTTAGACTAAAAAGATAATTCTTACAAATGTTGGTATGTATACAAATGGCCTATTTTCGCTATTATTTGCTTGGTAGTAGTAGACCTGCAAGCTTATAGTTAACCTTCAGATTTAGAGAAATTCAATTTACAATTGGAGATAAAAAAAGACAATTTTCGTAAAGAAAAAACATAAAACAATTTCTATTAAATACAAGAAAATACTAATAAAGAGAAAAATATAATTGAATTTTAATAAAAATAAATTTCAATGAAATCTTTTAAATTGAAATAAATATTTGGCGAATCTCTAAATGACATCCGAGAGAAGGAGAAGATGTCATTAACTTTTAAAAACTATTAGTGAAGAAAATCTGATGAAACAGAAGACGAAACAAAACATCTAATGATATCAAAGATACTGAAATATAATAAATTTTAATGGATATATGATCAAGGATACTTTTACTATGCTACTTGTTTTAATAATTTATTATTCAAAAATAATCAAGGCAATTTCCCAAAATGTAGATTTCTCTGTATTGCCATTAATATTCTAGCAAATGATTTCTATCGACCATAAAATATATGGATTTAAGTGCATATTGCAGCAAGGTATATTTCTACTAATTAGAATATTGATCTAGTTTAAGATTTTCATATCACATTACTTTATTTAATATAATGATACAGAAAATATGTTATATGATATTATCTTGCTCATCTTGAGTTTTAAACCAAGAATAAAAGGCCGAAAATAAAGAATTACTTTTAAATCCGATTAAAGGAAAGGAAAGAATAGGAGAAAAGAATAGGAAAAAGAAAAAACATATCCTTTTCTATATTCTAAAGCCTTAATTCGTTTGGTTTTTCTAATCATTTTTGCGTTCAATATATAGAAGGAGAAGAGTTGACAAAACATAGAGTCGGGTACACATAGATAAAGGGACAGAATAGTATAGAATAGATCAGAGTATAGTTAAACAATGGAGAGATGAGCGCTTCCATCGCTACGACATTAAATTCTAGTTTTTGTTTCCAATGAAAACAATACTATTTTCTAATGCGATGGCAAACAGAGGAATAAAATTATAATTAGTTGCCTAAGAGTCACAAATGAATGTAAACTAAATGATAGGCGAGTGCTGTGACTGACTGAGCGATAGTAATAGAGATGGTCTGATAGCTTCACATCACAGCATCACATCATCAGCGCCTCTATATCTCGCAAATTGCATTTTTGACGCTTTTATTAATCGTTTTTGGACCTATTCTTAACAATTAATGTAACCGACACTAAACACAATACCATTGCATGTCTTCTTCAATGAATCACTACTTTTATATTGAGTACAGAATATTCTCTAAATTATATGAGACCTCAACAATAGAAAACTTAATGAATTCATGAGAGAATTCCAAAAATTTTTATCACAATTTCCTCTTTTGTTTCAACAAATTTATTCAAATAAATTTTTTTTCATTTGTTTCTTAGTTTCAAATAATTCTTCAAATGAATGACAAAAATCTCTCTTTTCTTTAGTTTATGAAAAGAAAATCTGAATTCAAATAAAAATAAAAAAAAAATTTGTCACAAAAATAATGAATTCGTTGCCATACGTTTCACTAAAATAAACATTTAAACAGAAATTACTTTTCAAATGAAATTTAACATTAAATAAACAAAATGTTTTGTATTTCAGTTCATTTCGATTAAACTAATTAACTGACTCTCTATCATATGTTAATTACATTTAATTATTTTATTTAAAAATAACTTTAATTCGTTAATCAACTGAAAGATTAACGAATCATAAAATATTAGGAAATACTTTTTAAAGCACTTATTATTAATGTTTCAAAAGAGAGGCCGCCTTTTATCAAATGTACAGAAGGTAAAAATTATCTTGGCAACAAAATAGCTTTTCATAAATAAAGAATTATTTCTGCCAGAGTAAATAGAAATAGTCAATCACGCTGAAAATCATATACATTTTGCATGAATGTCCAGGTATTTTATGTTTATATAAGAAACTCTGAAAAATTCCCATTAAAATAGAGTATCAAAAACAAGAAATACAATTCACCATGGTAATTGTTTCCGTTTGATTCAATAGCTTTTGGTAGAAAATGTTTCTAATTTTTTTGAAAAGAAAAGCCTCTCTTTTGAAGAAAAAGCAATGATTACGGAATAGCGAAACACAAAAAAAAGAAGAGTCACAACAATAGTTTGGACTCATCTATGGCTCACATTTTTATGTCTTTTAGTTATGTTTTTAGAGAAAACGGGAGAGGAAAGCATTTTCAGGACTATATATCCGATTCATTATCCAAACTGTAAGAGAGATGTAAGTTGTGGTCGAAAAGAGAAGTATTGTAAGTGAGTCTCACAGACTCTCACTCACAGAATAATGTTATTAATCAGTCAATAGTCAAACTTTGGTTATCTGAAAGAACAGCACTAAAGTCTACATTTCAACATTTCACACATTCAGAGGAAATGTAGGAGTGGACAAACAAATAGTAGTCAAATAAAGAAGTATCCAAGATGCCTTACTAAACCAATTAACCATTGCAATATTGTAGCTAGTCAATTTTAATAATTAAACCATTGTTATGACACTATATTTATTAATTTATAACAATATTCTAGTTTACAAATTACTACTAAATTCTTTATTACAAGGTTATTTTTCAGTCCTATTCCCCTGGGCTTATATTTATGACTCCCCTTTTATAGAACTCCCAAAAGCCCATAAGAAGTAGTGATTCACACTCACAAAAGAGAATAGTAAAAACAAGCTAGTTAATTACAAATGTGAAGAAGTCTCACATAAAAGATGACACAAACTCTTAGCCAAAAGTAAAAGTCTTCACAAGAATTAGTGTTTTATATATAAAATTTCCAAACTTTTAATTAAACCAATAATTAATTACGAAATGATAACTGACTAAACGTAACGTTAAACCATTACTTTGTAGAATATAAAACTGTTATATTCTTGGTTCTATCAAATTTCAATTCTTTTTTTAATTTAGTTACACAGATTTCCTAGTACACTTTCTATATAAACACTCACTAATGAATATAAAATTATAATCCAATGGATTATGAATTGTAATCATATTTATCTAAAATTCAATGTTTTCACTATAATTAGGGATTAGTTTTTTAAGGATTTTTTAGATCATTATTTGGAGGATAAGATGAAAAAAATGAATAAAATATAAAACGTGTGAAAGGAATAAATAGTAGGATAACATCAAAGTAGACAAAAAGACAAGTTTAGCAGTAATAATATAATAGATTGTATATAATGACCACTCAGTTGGGAGTCAACCGCTCACACCAAAAGTCGTTTCATCATTTGAGAAAAAATATCAAAAAACTGGGCTGAAATCAAAGCTACGGTATTGAGTCCATCAAAATATCAAATAAAACGAAATTATAGCACAAAATGAATTTGTTTTAAAATTTTAAAGAAAACGATTTTTCAATTCTGACTAACGGTTTGAATCATTAGAGCTCTAAATCTCTCTCTCTCTCTCTCTCTCTCTCTCTCTCTCTCTCTCTCTCTCTCTCTCTCAC
>JAQIXI010000010.1:0-58089 GCA_034700165.1 Galumnidae sp. Gr-Ori-00277 | reverse complement strand
AATGTTAAGGTTTTCAAAATCCCAGGGGGGTATTTTGGCGATTTTTCGCTCCAGGGGGGTATACGGGTAATACCCCCCTATTTGCCATTCCTGGTTTTATGCATTAAAAGTGATAAAATACGTTAAATATGATTGAATTGTATGTATTTATAAGGAAAAACCACATAAATGCGATTTTCAGCGATATTTAGGCGATTTTGAAAATACCCCCCTTAATACACCCTGAGCCGAGACCAAAATACCCCGTAGAATTTCCCTGGGATCGAGTTCATTTGCCATCCCTGCTTAAAAACTATAAAAACTTTTAAAACTCATAACAAAAACACATTTTTAAAAATACCCTTACCTCTACCCCCTGTGATCCGGTTCAGTGACCATCTCTGCAATTGAGGCTCAAAAAATTCCTTCAATTTTATGTCTGAACTAAACTTTAAAAAAGTTTTTTTTTAATGAAATATTAGTTTCACTCATTCACTGACTTTTCTTTTATTTCTCTATTGAATAGAATCTATTCATTTATTACTGTTTTTATATATTTATATTAAGTTAACAAAAGTTTTTGACTTAAATTAACTAAATTTTGTTTATTTCTTATATAAAAATTATTAAACTTTTAATTTTTATATTAATATTAATATATTTATATTAATATTTTAATTAAAATTTTGAAAAATAGTGTTCGGATAAAAATGGCGATCGATGTGTACTATATGGTGGAGAGTCCGCCCTCTCGTACTGTTCTTATGGTCGCAAAACTTTTGGATTTAGACTTAAATTTAAAATCATTGGATCTCTCAAAAGGGGAACATTTAAAGCAAGAGTTCATTGATTTGAATCCATGTCATTGTGTGCCCACAATAGTAGACAATGAAAATGGTTTAGTCTTATGGGAGTCTCGGGTTATCATAACTTATCTGATAAATCGTTTCCGTCCATCGCATCGGTTATATCCGTCGGACCCAAAAGTGAGGGCAACAATCGATAAGTTTCTTCAGTTTGATTTGGGAACTCTTTATAATAGCATTTCTTGTTATTCGGTATTTATTTCTAAAATCAATGAAAAATTGATAATTGTTTTAATGACAAATGTTAGCGCCCGGTCTTCTTCGGCGGTCAAATTCAGGAAACTTCTAAACAGAAGCTCAAAGAAACTCTTAGTTTATTTGATTCTATGGTAGAGAAGAATCAATTTGTTTGTGGCCAACACTTATCTTTGGCTGACATATCGATAATATCGGGATTTACTTTACTCGAAGCTCTTGATTACCAAATAAGTGAGTGGACACATATTTGCCGTTGGATTGAAAACGTAAAAACAGAACTAAAAGAGGTTTACGAAGAAATCAATTCAAAAGCCATCGAAAACACTCGTCTTTACATTAAATTCTTGAAAAAAGAAAAGAATCCCTAAAATTATTTTAATTATTAAATCATAAAAAATTGATTTAATTATCAATAAATAATATGAAATGAATTATATTTTGGATAATAAGTTATTATTTATAACATAAAAATTATAAATATTTTTATAATTTGAAAGTTTTAAAAATAATTAAATTCGAAGCAATAAATAGTGTTTTTTTATTAAAAATTATTAAAAGACTAATATTTTATAATTTACTCCATTTTACTCATTTCAAACTTTGTTGTCATAATTTCTTCATCGGAATCGATGAGTGCCGGCAAAGCGTTGTCTATCATTGAAGTCGGAATATTTGCTTCAATCCATTTTAGGTTATCTTCAGTTTCTTTACTAATGAGGGCCTCCTTATGATTAGATTCAGAATTCGTTCTGTTTTGTTGTCTCATTTTCATGCCATCTGTCAAAACAAGAAATAGATTTACCACAAAGAGATGATTATTATGTTAATTACCAAATGCCTCGTGAGGTATCTGTTGGTCGCGATCTTCCTCTTCGTCTTCACTGGCATCGAGTAATGGTGTGAAGGCATATCTTAAAAGATATCAAAATATAAAAATGTTTAAAATGTTTAAAGAAAACCTCTGATTATTATTAGTTGGTCGCCATAAGACCATAATGACTAGAAGAACACCTGAAAAGAGGATGTGCCAGTACGCATCATCAACCCATAATTGTTTCCAATCAGTCAAACATTGCGTTAATTTGTGCTAAAATTAGTTTAATTTAGACTTTTAACTAATTATAAATTATGATTACGTTATGAATTTGCCAAACCATAAATGCAACCGAAGCTGAAAATTATTTCCAAAAAAATTAATTACAAATTATTAAAGTATTAAAACAAACCTAAAACTGCAAAAATCAATGTATTTGTGAATTGTTTGTATAGATGTAGTTTCACAACATTTCTTCGTAAACGCAATATTCTCGTGGTTTGGACTAAACTACTGAAAACCCACCAACAAATGATTGAGTCGAGAACAGCTAACGGCAATCCCGCCATTAAAGTCTGATTCGTTGGATCGTTCTTAGGCTGAAAACAATGGATTCAATTAATTAAATAAAATGGTTTAACAATCAATAAGTTTATCAAAATATTCAAATTGAAAGCGGAATCCATACAATTCAACAAATTTTGATATTTTATTGACTGAGCGATGATATAAAGGGTGATATAATTACTTTATATATGCGAAGTGAAGCTTCGAGTGAACTTAAAATGAAATAAAGTCCTCCGACACAAACCACTCGATGCAAAATTGGTCCCAATCGGGGTCTGCGATAACATTTTAAATATTGTTTACATTTTGATATTAACTGACTTAACGATTCCGAAACCACACGAGACAATAATGACGAGCATTCGGGCCAGAGTTCGTTTAAAACATGAGAGTATTTCAGCGAACAAAACGGCGCCTTTCACTGACACTCCGCTCGAATTAATCGATTGGTATTCAGCATAAAATACTGCCTTTTCAAACATTCCCAAGAATATAACGGCTCCGATCCAAAACTGGATTCTCAACAGATCCCTCCACTGCAAGAATGATACCATAAGCCATCCAAAAGCAAAGGCCACATAAACTCCACACATAACACCATAAAATGGAAGGAGTGGCCAATCAATAGCTGAAAGATATTCTCCATTTTGGCTCTTCATTTCGATATCAACTATAAATAATAAAAAATCAATAAAATAGAAAAAGAAAATGAAAAGCAAACCCTCGGCGTTGAAATTCATTTTTGTATTATTCGATTGAATATAAACCACAATTAAATAGACGCCATCGTTGGGTACGTTTACATCAGTTTCATACATCTTAAGATAAAACCAATTAAAGACATAATTAAAGAATAAGTCTTACGGAAGTCATTCGATTTAAATCTCTTTTTCTTATGACAGGAGTCGGTAATTCTTCGACATTAGAATCGGAACGTTTTTGTTGTGCTTTTTGTGAATTTTGTGATTCACTGTAATCTCCGATAAGACTTAAAAGCGATATTTCTGGAGAACTGCCACACTTTAGATCCGTTGGACTGCAAGCTTTACTTGAATTGATTCCAATAATATCAGTTCGGAAAGGAGCATGCAACTATAATTATAATTTTATTTATTTAGAGACCAAATTTTCATTGTTGCAAAAAAAACTATACCTGCAAATTTTTCAATTGACTACATTTTATAACCATTTCTTTGGTCTGTAAATACTGGACTCTATCGTAACCGAAATCTCCGATAAGTATAGCCGGACAGGAATAATACCATTTGATATAATCCGGTAACTTTCAAATAAGAATTAATTAAAGAAAAATATCAGAATTATTGAAAGTTTACGAGAATTTCTGGCCCTAAATATTCTTCAAAACACGGCGTCTCTCTGACAGTGAACCCAATTTTGACGGATAAGTCTTTGTCGTCATCGGAATCACACGAAACTGAAAATATATTAAAAGAATTAAAATTTAAATAAACAAAATATAACTGACTTTTGATGGAAATACTCGAGTTTTTATATAAAGCGCTCTTAACTCCAAAATAGTGACACATTTTCTGTAAATGTTTTATAAATATTTAAATATTAATAAAATTAATTGTTATGTATTTGAAAACATTAGTTCCAGAGTTAGAGAAACCGGTGTTTTATGGATCAATACCTTGGAAACAGTGAAACTCCACTTTCCCTGATCTGGAAAGCATTCCAAACAACAGATAACACTTAATATTATAACTAAATTTAGTTTTGATAACATTTTATTATTTTAAGATTTATTCTAAAAAATAATTTAAAGTTAGAAAAAATGCCCTTAAATTCACTTCAAATGATTTACATATTCTTAATAACGAAACAAATTCTATAAACAATTTAAGTAATTGAAAAACCGATTATTAATACTTTAAATAATTCATTTATTTATTAATAAATGAAACAATTCTTAAATGATTTTTTAAATTTAAGTTAAATATATTTAAGAATTCAATTGAGTTGTCATTCAATTCAGAAAATGAATTTTGTTGTTAAAAACTAGAGATAAACTCTTCAAATATAATGTACGTAATTTAGTGGTAATTGGAGTGTTAAGGGTATTATAAGTTATGTATTATATAATAATCTTAATTGAAAAAATTTTCCCCTCAAATAAGGGTTTCTTATTTTCCAACAAATGGTTACGTCATTTGAGACTATAATTTGTATATAAGGGTTTGTTATGATATATTTGAAAACATGACGTGTTTTAGGCATTAAATTTTTGTTAATTATATTTAAACTTAAAGTTTTAATTGTCTTTAAAACATAATTAACTAAAAATGTGTTTGAATTTTGTTCACTCAATGAAATTAAAGACAAACCTATTAGTGATTTCAATATATTTATTAAATATTTTGATAGAAGTGGTGTCCAATTCTTCGCCAAATTCTGGTCATAAGATCGAGAGTTCGCATTCAAATCAAATTAAATCTTTTGATGACAGCATTTATTTTAAGATCAATTGGTTGGGAAATAATCCCGAATCTGATCTTAAAATAAATAAACACTTCAATCAATTTGAACGACAATTTGATAGCAGTTCTGAACCGAAAGTATTCGTAATTAAAAGTTTCTTTGAATGTAATGTTCTTTTTGATTGAATGACAGGATGTGGTTCAGGACGACAATACTCTTTATATAACCACTTCTTCTAATGAGAAATATGTTTGTACTTTACCTCAAATCGATTCAATAGTAAGTAAATCAAATCACGAATTAAAAATAATAAAATGTTTAAATCGTTTTTTAAAGTCTGAAACAGAAAAGAATGAAAAGAGAAGTGACTCAGAATTGAGTGCATATCAATTACTTAAACCATTGTTTGCACGAGAGGTCTGTTCTTATCGTTTGGAGCAATACTGGACATATGAGATCTGTCACGGGAGGTATATTCGACAGTTTCATGAGGACAGCGCCACTCATAAATCAAAGACTGTATTTATTACCGAATTATTACCGAAAAGACTCCAATTTTTAATAAATGAAATCTTAGGTCTCAACACAAGAATATTATTTAGGAAAATATGAATTGTCTCGACTCCAATCCAGTGAACAACAGTTTAATTCATATTTGGCTGAATTTGCAAAAAGCGGCCGAAAGAGGCCAACAGTGACTGTGGAGGACACACCTTTACCTTACATTGAAATCAATATGACTGACGGAACTCTCTGTGATTTAAGTAATACAAAAAGGTTTACCCGAGTCTTTTATGTCTGCAATGAAGACGCAAAACATGAACTCTATTCAATCAAAGAGACGTCGACCTGTGAATACGAGGCTATAGTTCTTTCACCACTTTTATGTCTGTCCCCTGAATTTCAAGTGTCAGAGGCGCCCGAAAATAACATTAATTGCTTTTCTTTGGGCAAAACACCAATAAAACCAAAAGGATTGAGAGCTCTCGAAGAAGAGGCAAAAAAACAAGAATTGGAAACAATAAAGAATAAAGAAAAGTCTTCGCCATTTAGTGGCGGTATTTTTGATGGAAAGACCATAATTATCGGAACTTCAGATTTCGGAAAAGAATTAAGAATTAATATAATACCGGATGAAACCAATGAAGAACCAAATGAAGAAAGTGATACGACTCCTAAATTTGATACTAAAATATTAACAAACTTTTTAAGTGGAGATTTGTGTTTACACGGAGTAAGCGATCAAAATATATCTGAAAATAACGTTTTAATTAATTTGAATTGTAATGAAGGGAACAGGGTGGTGGAAATATGAGTTCTGCTATGGAAGAAAAGTGGAACAATACCACGAAGAGAAAGGCATTAAGAAGACTGTCATTACTTTAGGAAAATGGGATAAAAATTCGCACTTAAATTGGATTCAGAAAAACCCGAATAAAAAACCGAAATTAAACAAAACTCCAAAACAAGTTTCGCATTACTATTCAAACGGAGATTTATGTGATATGACTAATAAAGCGCGAAGTGTTGAGGTTAAGATGAAGTAAGATTAAGTCTTTTAATTTTTTGTTCTTGTTAAAAGTAAATAAATTGTCTATTTGTTGAGGTGTCGCAACATTTCAGGACATCCCGACTCCGTCGCACTTTACTTATTAGAACCAAAAACTTGTGAATATATTTTAGGAGTGAGTTCTCTATTTTTCTAATCATTTTAACGAATGAATGTTTGTTTAGATCGAATCCCCAATCATTTGCCAACTCTTGAGTACTGCCGATGAAAATGGATTATTACATAATCCAAACATAAAATTGAGTGAAACCATTGACGAACAGTTATAAAGAAATTTTTTTTAAAACAATAAATTCTGTAAAATAATATATAAAATCTTTCAATTATTTATAAAATATATTAAAAAATATATAAATAAAACAAAAATAAATATTTATTATAAAAGAATTCAATTTTTGGCACATTTATAGTCAGAATTGAAATGAGTCCAAAGCAATCGAATGTCTTCGGATGACATTTCATTGGCATTAATTCGACCGCTTTTGAAAACACAAATGCCTTCCAATGGCTTAACTATAGGCCGAAGAGTTAAATATTTTGAGTCTTTGATATCAATATTTGCTTTTTGTCGACAAAAGCCGGTAATGAAAACGTCTTCAAAATTAAAGTATTTGATTGTAAGCGCTTTTTCATAAAGACGTTGAGCTATGGATACACTAAAACCATAACCAAAACCGGAACAATAATGAGGGAAATACATTCCTGGGAGCTGTGAATAATTGATTTTATATTTAAGTAATTTCTTCTGGAGTTCACTAATTGTAATCAATCGGTTGACTGAGTTTCGGTGTAAACGCATTATTTGTGTTATCCTTTCAAAGGATCGAATTATTTTCCGGTTATTATTCTTATGACAAACAATTGAATTATCGCTTAAATTACTTTTTTGATGAGCGCTTAGAGTTTGGATCAAATTAATCACATGAATAGGAATGTCGTCGTCTGTCTTGAAATAGAAATCAGAGTTCACACAAAACTTCAAAAACCATTTAAGACTCGCCACTGATTTTAGTGTCAAAATTTCATAGTTTTCAATTACATCAATTTGTAAGATATCATGGTAATACAATGACTCCTTTTCTATTTTTATCTGTATATCGGATCAAATCAAAATCAAATTCATTTAAAGTCATAAAACTTTATGTTAAACACTTTAAACCATAACTATTGTCCTCTTTTTTCAATTAATTAAAAGTAATTAAAAATATTAATAATTGTTTTTTTTAATTAATTTTATAAGTTTAAACTTTAAAGGCATAACTGTTATGACATAACAAATGTTAACATATATTTCGATTAATTAAAAAGTTTTTATATTTTAATAACGAATGAGAAATAGATTTCGAGTACTTTTAAATTGAGTTCAAATACGAAAACATTTTCATTAAAAAAATAAAGAATAGAAAAAATATCAAAATATTTGACTAAAATTTACCTGGGTATTCACAAATGAAACTCAACTTAAGTTTGATAGAGCATAGACTCAACTTTAAAGCTATTTTGATTTGTGAATGATTTGGTTGAATTAAAACTAGTGTTGTTTCAGTTAACTGAAACTAAATATAAACTGAATAGAAATGAAAATACAAAAAAACTTAATACAGAAACCGTATATTTTTTAAACATTTAAATCAGTTCTTTTGTAATTTCTTGTAAATAATCAGTTATATATAATATAATATAACTTATATTCATTAACACTTTATAATTCTTTAAATATATTATTCGCATATTATAACTAATTATGATTAATCACTTCATATTACAGGTAATTCAGCCTAAATACCTACTTTTCTTAAATAAATATCTTCTTTTTAAATTAATAAATTGTATTCATTCTATTATTAATAATACATTTTTCTCATTAAAAATTAATTTTTAAGTATTCCGAATATTAACTGAATATTAACTGAATAGAAATGAAATATTTTTCCATAACTGAATAGAAATGAAAAAACCCGAACTGAGACAACACTAATTAAAACTCAAATCAAACCAAAACTTGAGTTTGAATTCCAGTTTTGAGTCTTGACTGACATTTAAGTTTCAGTTATGAATATTATATGACTATTATATGACTCATTTATATAATAAATTTATTTTTCTATATTTGAATGATGTAAAATTTAATAAAGTAACTTGTTAGACTTGTTATACTTGTTAATCTTGTTAAACAAAATTCTCCTTAAAAATCATTATTTGATAATTTAGTGATTATTTTATATAATATTTAAAAAACAAAATATAGAAATAATAATACAATTATTGTTTATATTTTGAATTGCAATTCACCTGAACTTCTGATTTAAAGTTTTTGTTTTGATATAATCCGAGGAGAAAAACAATTTTAAAGTTGAATTGTTGCTGGAGATAGTGTTGAGCCCACGTCTCTCTTATTGTTAGACGTCTTTCAAAATTGTTTGCTTCCGATTCAATGAAAATTATTAATTTTAAAGACTTCGACGAAAGGTTTTCACAGATATTCACTTCATTTATAACAAAATTAATTTTTTTAAACAAATTCTCTGAAAAATTTCCCGAATGAATGACAGTTCCATCGGAAAGCACTGACCACTTGGGAGGCCTCTCAGGGCTCTCATTCTTCATATGAATTGATTTCAAAGAAAACAAGTTTTGTTGTGTTTGTGATCTCAACTCATTTAAATCAATAAATATTTTATTTGGTTTAAGAATAAAATAAATAATTGAAACACAAATAGAAAATAAAATTAAAGAAATTTTGAGAAATCGATTATAAAAACGCATTTCAAACCATTTTTTGGTTGAAAACAATTTAATCATTAAAATTGTTTTTAACGGTTAGGCAAACATCAAATCATATAAAGAATAATTATTTGTCATTCCTTTCACATTAAATATTAATGTATTGAGTATTGAGTTCACCGTTAAATGTTGAGCACACCCTCAGTCATAACCCTCAGTCTTCAACTCAATATTCTGAATAACTTTTAAGAATTTCTTTACATTTAAAGCACTGCCTTTTTGGCGAAGATTTTTTAGAACACACTTTTACTGTTATTCTGTCCCTCTTTTGACGATTTTATGTTTTTGTTTTCAAATTGAAAAGAAAGTTGTTTAACAACATTAACATCGCTCTAAGAAATGTCTATTAATTAATATTAAGTAAAACATGTGATTACTTTACTGATTGCCCCCCAATTGTACCCCCATTTCCAAAGCCCTCAATAAATATTTTCAATATTTATTCCAATAAATTGAAGTTTTCATTGAAAAAGTGATTAAATCTGAATTTCTATAACTTATAAATAATTCATTGTTTTAATTGTTTTACCATTTGACCATGGAACCTTGTTTATCCATTGCTTTGATTGCTATGAAATGATTAACAATTTTCAAATAAACATTAAAATTATTTATTGAAATTATAATTAAAGATTTTTATTTTGACAACAATTACAACAAACTATCGATAATTTTTTGGAAATATTGATCTGAAAATCAATTAATAGATAACACAAACAAACACTTTATTATTAGAAAATCAATTTTAAAATAAAAAATTAAAATTAAAAAAAATTATTATTTAATGAGTGAAGAGATCGAAACAAATTTAGTGAAACATTCATAGAATTGTAATTATTTTATAATTTTAGTTAAATTCTGTGATATTTTTATTTAAAGATTTAATTATTAATTTCAAAATTAGTATTTTTGAGTCGTTAGTAGTTCTTCCTATCAGTCAATAAACTATAAAATTTAAATAAATTTATTGATATTTCAAAAGTTATTCGGAGTATTATATAAGATATATATCACAATAAATTAGTCTAAATTGAAACCATTTTTTAATAAATTGTTTTAAACGTAACTTTAATTAAAGAGTTTTATCTAAATTTAAAAAACAATTAATTATATTAAGAATATTTGGAAATTTGTGAACAAATATCTCTAATTGAGTTTATTCTAATTGTAGGAAAGCTTTCAATTAAGGATTACATTGTATTCCATAGAAAAAGAGAATCAAATGTTTGTTTCGATCTCTTTATGGTTTAAGAGAAAAGAATTCATTGAAAAACAGTTAACAATTAACTCATTTAAATACTATATTTGGAGATATTTTTCATTTGAATGTAAAAACATTATCACAATTTATGAAACAATATTAGAAGTGAACAAAAAGTAGCCGTTATTTCATTTGAATATAATTTGAGATCAAAAAGTGAAACAAAAATGAATGTCAGATAAATTTAATACTTATATTAATTAATGTTTAAATATATGGTTAATAAAATGATAACTTTAAGTGAAACGTTTCAATGATTAGTTAATTGAGATACAGAAGATTTCAATTGAATATAATTCAATACAAAACAAAATCAATTTAATTGTATTTAAAATCATTTGCTTTAATTACCTGAAAATCTATGAAAGAATATTTTAAAAAAAAGTAATCATTAATTCATTAATAGACAGTTAATTGAATGAATAATATTTAAAAGTCATTAATAGAATAAGTGATGACTAGAATTAGACAACTCTTAAAACTAATATCAATTAGAAATTTCAGTGAATTGTTGGCACAAAATAAATGCAAATAAGTTTAAAGGGTATATTTCTAAAAATATGGTAATTTGTACAAATTTTAGTGATCTTGCATTACATATCTTGCTAATTTTAATATCAATTAATATCCTTTTGGTGGTTAAGATAACAACAATTAAATTTTAAAACAAATAATAAATAAATGGCACTAAAGAAGAATTATTTCATTTCTTTCATTATTTTTAAAACAAAACAATTTTATATTTTTTGAATTTTATTATAACTTTTCAGAAAACTTTTTTTTTGTTTATACTTCAGATCAACAGTAAATAGATATGAGAGAAATCGTATTAATTCTCATTTAATAATATTAATATCGAAAGTGTCTAAAACTGTTTAACAATAATTAACTTTTATTACAAATTTTGAGTAAACTATTATTAAATAACTTTCATTTGTGCAAAGTTTGAGTTTTATTTCACAGACAAATTGAGATTACTTTCTGTCGATTTCATTAATTTTAATTCAGTAATTAATAAAACACTCATTTGTTTTAACAAAAAGTTTGAGAATAATTTATATTTCAATTATAATTTCCATTTGTGACAGAAATTCGTTAATTTGTACATAAATTATATGCTTTCAACTGACTTATACCTAATCTTCTGCTAAAGTGAACTTGTTCAATTTTTAAAAGTATTTACCAAATAAAAAGACAATTTATTAATTGCCTAAAACTAACAACTTTTCACTTATTTTTGGGCACTAATTCTCTATAAAAATGAACGTCTGTTCACATTTAGGAAAAGAAAAGAAATAATTTTTTTTGAGAGCATTCAATGTTTGCATTAAAAAGTGATTTTTACCACAAAAAAGATGATCACTTTCGAAGTCGAATAAGAAGTAGAAGTGGATTGCATTCGGAGGCACAAAGGGTTTTATGATAACATTGTTTGACAAATGGGTTGAATCACAAATAGTAGTAAAACAGTCGAATATTTTATATGAATTATTGTTTTAGTGATAACTCGAAAATTTAAAAAAACAAATGAATAAAATGTTAAAAGTTTTTATGCGACAAATATTTTGAATTATTAATTAAATGAATCAAAATTATCACTAAAAGGAATGAAAGGGTTGTTTAAAAAATAGATGAAAAGCTTCTGATATCAAATGTTTGGAATGAGTTTAATGACTCATGAGTTGATTGACTCAATTAAGTCATCGGTTGGCGAACACTTAGAATTCGAAGAACTCGAACCGATGAGACGCGAAGAAGCGGAGGAAATATCGGATGAAATACTTTCCTGTTTATTGAACGACGAACTCTTCCATAGAGTTAAGGCAAAGTCTGCGCGTCTGTGGCACTGACAGTGACAGGGGCTCACCAAAGGCTGGTCTTCCATAAACTCGTGGTCAGTCATTTTAATCGAATTATTATTTGTATTATTGCTCTCATCAGAGGGTGAAGTGACGTCTGTTACCGCTGTTGTTTCATAAGCACCGCTATTAGCACTGGGTTTGTCGTTATTGCACTGACATCTCTCACATTTACACAAATCATTACTTTTATTGACACCATTTGTTGAAACAATACTCTCGAAGGTAACGAAATTATCCCCAAAACCGGGCCATTTAGAGTCTCCGAAGCCCTCCAAAGGAGTGACTGGAGTTAAATTTCCGGGCGATGGCGTCAGAGCAGAATTTGTTGCAAATGCATCAAAAGGTGAAGTGGGAAATGGATTTTGTTGTGAATCAAGAGTTGGGAAACAACTGTTAGCGCGTTGTTTACGGCGTTGAAGTGGACTTTGAAGACCTTTTTCACAAAACTCGAACCAAATCGAAGGATTACTTTTTCGGGGACTTTTGGCTCTTGGAGAAGTAGTGAACTGTTCACCCGGCAATTGAAGTCTTATTTTCTCTACATTTGGATCCGGAGATATAGAATTGGATCGAATGTATGCCTCCAAAGGAACGATATTTATAGGAGTAGTACTTCGTGGCCTATCTATAGGAATCGTTTGAACTTCGAGGCGATCCTTACGAGTGGGCGAACGAACTGTTTCTTGTGCTGTATTGACCAAATTGGCAGCAAAAGACTCGCTGAAAGAGGTCTCATCAAAATCAATTGAGTCCTGAGTCAGTAAAGTCTGAGCTTCAAAATCTTCTTCACTCTCTGACGCACTTTTGGGGTCCTTTTCGCTCTTTTTAACCTTAAGTTTGCTCTCATCGAAACCCATTTCAGATTCAGAAGAATTATCGCGTTCTGTGTAGGACTCAATTTGAACCACAACTGTCTCTTTCTTGATATCATTACCAACTATTTGTGACAAATCTTTTGAACGACTACTCGGAAGAATTTCTGGTAAACTCTGGACGTCGTCATCAATAGTCGATTCTCTTCGTTTCAATTTCTTTCTTAAATTGAGTGGCGGTAAAGGCATTGGAAGCTTTTCAGTGGATTCTTCAACTGGTGTTCTGTCCATCTGTGAGTGCGCCGCTTCTAAAATTCCAATTATGTCCTGTTCTGATGCTTTCGGTTCATTAGTGGGAGAATTAATCATAAGTTCTTCGTGCGGTTCATTTTCACTCGTGTCAGTGACAGACACTCGCGGAGTATCGGAAGACTCGACGGCCGATACTTCGCGACTTTGAGACTCGGGTGAAGTCAAGTCTTTAGTCGGAGATTTTTTCCCAAAGGATATAAATTTTGCGAAAACGCTTTTCTTTCTTTCTGTTGGACTTCTTCGCGGAGAACTCGATGTCGATTTGCTTCGAGCTCTTCCGGGGAAAAAAATATCTGTCCAAGAACTCTTTCGTTTTGTGTCGGGTGAGGGCGAGTTAGCACTTGAGTCGGGAACCATTAATAATGCATTTTGCGATCCTTTCGATAAATCTTTCTTTTCATCTGTGAGTGAAGTATTTGATGCAGAATTGGAGATGTCTTCCATCGGTAACATAGAATCGCTCCGACCTTAAGATATAAAACATATCTTTAATAATTTGAATACCATTTGAGAGATTCAAAACTTAATGGAAATAATGTTTCAATAATTTTATATTAAAATTTGATTAAAAAATGACAAAATTATCAATAAATGATTTGAAGCGAACCTAAAGTTAATGTCTTTTGTGAAGTATCGCTGGCTTTGCGTTCGCCACCGGTTGGGGTAATAGTGAGGGTAGGGCTGGGCGTTGGCGTCGGACTATTGTCCTCATTCTTCAGAAGTTGAGTGCTGTCCAAATCGAGTACATTTCTAATTCCAAAGAATTGGTCAGAAGAGTTATCTTCATCAGGACTTTGTTGATCATCGGAAGGCAAGTCCTCAAATGATGCCAACGGCGCCGCTCCAAACCTTTGTTGTTTTGAAGGGTACGACCCTTTCTTCACTTTAGGGACTTCTCCGCAATTATTTGAACTCATTTGAACTCAAAATAAGGATTAATTCAGTGATAAAATACAATCAAATCACTAAATGATGTAAACGAGTATTGCTTTTATTAGATCTCTGTATAAATCGATGGAAATTACGAATCGATATATCAATGAAAATCATAACCAAATTAATGATTAAATGATTAACGAATGAAATAATAAAAAATTAAATTCGTTTAAAATAATAAAATTTGGATTTTTGGCCAAAATTTGTTTGCATTTCAGCAGAACTTCAGATCTGTTTTATAAAGAAATCATTTGTTTTTGTTTTGGTTTTGTTTATGTTTTCAACGAATTAATGACTTTTGGTTTGCATTCATTGACACAAATAATAATAAAATCATTTTTACATTTAGTAGTCTTTATAGTGTTATCACAATTCACTTCTTCAGCTTTCCATCAAAATTCACTTCTCTTTGATTTGGTTTCAGATTTTTATCTTAATTTTTTTGCGATTCACTATATATCGAAAGCAATTCATTCATTCAATTATATATATATTTAGATATAATTAATAATTGATTTACTCATCAAATATTTTGAGTCTTTTCATTGAAGCCGAGGATAATGTAAACGGTTTTTATGCGATTCTTATATTATTGTATAAATCATAGATAAGTAAAGCCTCGAAATCACTCAAAATAATGTCAAAACACAAAAACTCAGAATTTAGTTCTTTTTATATCTGTTTGAGAGCACAGAATCGCCGCACAGAACACACAAATATTTTGTAGAGAATATTCTTGAAAAACAAACCAAACTTTAATATTTGTTAACAGAATTCAATTCTATGCTCTCCTTTTCAATAGGAATAGTGTTTCTAAAGCTCTGAAATAGCCTTTTCTCACAAATTCACACAATTTTTGTAATACAAATACTTCAAACGATTTTATATTTTAAACAAATTTGAAAGATTTGTCAGATCTATAAAACAGGATTTACTTCAATGGGTGAGACCTAACATATTAACCATAAGAAGCAAATGTTTAATAGAACTCAAAAGTAATTTCTTTAATAAAATATTTTATGAGAAATTGTTTCCAAAAATATAATTCTAATTACAAATCAAATCTGAAATTAAAAGAAACAAATAATTCATTCGATATTAAAAGAAAAATAAAATAATTCCTTTTTTTAACAATTTATTTATTTTTTGATTAAATAGATTTCAATCAAATTCTTTATAAAATTAAAGAATTGTTAATATTTATAATGAATTAGTTAATAATTTTAATCAGGGGTGGTGAAAGAATTCTACTCCAAGGGGTGCAAGGGGGTATTTTGGTCAAAAATAAGGAAGTATTAGGGGGTATTTTTTTAAACCTCAAAAATTGCTAGTTTTTCACATATAAATCATTTTATTAATATATTAGAATAGTCAAATTTAAGCTTGCAAACACATTATTTGTCACAATTTACAAGTTTTGCCTAAAACTTTTGGTTTTTGGTCTTATTTTTGATAAAATATATAAAATGTGATGAAATTCTATGGATTTTTAAGAGAAAACATAAAAAATGTGTTATTTTACAAATTTTTCTCAAAAATTGAGAAAAACATAAATACAGTATTACTCTAATAATTATTATAAAAATTATTTATATATATATATTACAGCGCTCACGGAAACACATTTGGGAATAATTTTAGAAATTGACATGCAGTTTTAGCTAGGTTATAGTTGGATTTTTCAAATCAAATATATTAATTATTTATTGTTTGTTATTTAAAAATCTAAAAGGATTTTAAAATCACCTATTTTTCATACTATTTTTTTGAAATTCAATTTTTATAAAGTAAGGAAAAAACTTGACAAATTACCTTATCTCTTAAACTGTTAGAGTTATTACAAAAATTCCAAAAGCAACTTGTTTATAATTGAAAATAGAAAAAAGCAATTTCTGAAATTTTTAAATGGATTAATAATTTTAGCATGGTAACCAAAAAAGTTTAAATTTGTATACTTCGCTAAAAATTCTAATTCTTAAAAAAATAAACAAGCTATTGCAATTCTGTTAAGTGAAAATTAAACAAGAATAAATAAGCTAAAAACAAATTTCAGGATTTTGAAAAATATAAAGATTTAAAAATGTTGCCTGTTGATTTCCTTAATCATAAAAAGATTAAAATATTCAATGAAATCAATATAAAATATTAAAAATAATTATATTAATTTTCAATGTTGATAGGACCTATCAGATAGGTTATGTTGGGTTTTCTTTATTAAAATAGATCCAAACGAAGAAGAAATGGAGTCTGATTTTAGACAAATGCTATAAAAGTAGTGTCCAATGGTTGTAATGCTTACCTTGTTTGTTGTACCTTGTTTATTGTTAAATTTTTCTTAAAATCTAATCTAATGTATGTTTGACTCAATTGTTTATTCTTTGATTACAAAAAAGGACCAAAAAAAGGCATTTTTTCGTTTGAATAGTCGTTGAAAGAAATGATTAAATTTGAGAGAAGTCTTCAGTTCGTAATTAAATATATTTATTTCAAAATTAAATTTCAATAAATTATTAAATTGACTGAAAAATAGCGAATGTTTTGAAAACAGGAAATCATTAAATCAAATCGTCGTCACTGTTGTCATGACTTTGCGGTGAATTATACAATAAAGACATTCTTTTCTCTGAAGACATTTGACTATCAATTGGATGACAATTAAGAGGAATCCACTGATCCTTTGCTAACTTCTGTTGAAAATAAGCAAAGGATCGTTCCCTGGCTTTCCTCATTTTTTCTTCGTCGGGTCCGGCGAAACGCATTGTTATGGTTTGAATGTCTGCCTCGTCCTGAGAGGACAGACCCCCATCTGATTCCTCCCCTTTCGAACCAGATTTCGATTTATTGGAAATGATTTCAGGCGTCTTATTGTCTAAATAATTGAGTTTTGGCTTAAATTGAATCACAGATTGAATCGGATTTATGTGTAGTTCGTGACAATCACTTCGAAGAAGTGCTATACAGTATTGACCTAATCTTGGCTTAAGTTCCGTCGATTTCAACACTTGTTTTATAAGTCTATCGCTTTCATAACTTTTGTTTTTTGAGTCCACTTTTGGCTCATTTTCTTCTAAATAACGACCAAATAATTCACTTTTTCTTTCGTCAAAGTTTTTGCTTTTTGTGTCTAATTTAGAGCTGATCTCAAAGATTCTATGATTAGGTCTGGCCTTAACTTCACTGTCGGTCTGTTCAGCGATTGGAGAGGTTTGCGACCAATACTGGAAAATATGAAGATTTGGTGAAATACTTTTGTTCAAATAAACGTCCACTTCTTCTACGATTTCGTCCTCGACTTCCATATCAACGATTCATTCAATAAATTATCGTTTAATTAATTATTTGAGACTTTTATAACAAAAATATAAATGAAATTAACTTTTGTTTTGATTTTGAAACATAAGTATTGAATAAAAGACGTCTTCAAAAAAAGTAAACCCTTTTGTAATTGACATCAAAAATAGTTTCAACAAAAGTATTGTTTGTCTTTAATTTAAGACATTTTTGTTGGATAACCACTAATTGTATCAAAACATTGAATTTTGCGAAAACCAAACGATTTAAAAGAAATCCAATTCTTATTTGACTTAAAGTTTGGAATAAATACAAGTCATGTCTTTAGCCGATGAACTTTTGGCCGACTTAGAGGGTGACGACGATGTCGACGACACCGCCATTCCTCTGATGGCAAATAATATGTCCGAAGAGATACCGATGGAAAGCGACGACTTGAAGACTGTTCCCGTTTACACTTCGGTTCGAAGTTTAACCACTTTGATTGATAGTCAGGAATTGGTTCGAGTTATGAATGAAATACAATTAAAACAAACAAAAGAACTTTCATTCAAAAAGTGTCAAATCGATGGACCGGTAGAATCACATCCGGAGTATAAGCTTATTGTCGACGCGAATAATATGGCCGTCGCTATCGATAACGATATTGTCGTCATTCATAAGTTTGTTAGAGACAAATACGCCAAAAGATTCCCAGAATTGGAATCATTGGTTCCGACGGCACTCGAATATGTTATGACTGTTAAAGAATTGGGAAATGAGTTAAATCGCGCCAAAACTAACGAAAAAATGCAAGAATTCCTGACTCAGGCAACTATTATGGTCGTCTCAGTGACCGCATCCACTACTCAGGGCGTAGTCTTAACGGAAGAAGAGCTGCATTACATTCACGAGGGCTGTGATATCGCCATTGAATTGAATGATTACAAACAAAAGATCTATGAATTCGTTGAGTCGCGAATGTCTTTTATTGCTCCCAATTTGTCTGCGATCGCGGGCGCAGCCATTGCGGCCAAATTGATGGGTTTAGCCGGAGGTCTGACTCGATTATCTAAGATGCCCTCGTGCAATCTCGAAGTATTGGGTTCTCAGCGTCGATCACTTTCAGGCTTTTCAACGACAGCTATTATGCCTCACACGGGGTTTGTCTTTAACACAGATTTAGTGCAAACGGCACCGCCTGATCTCAGAAGAAAAGCCGCCCGTTTAGTGGCCAATAAATGTACGATAGCCGCAAGAGTTGACGCCTCACACGCGGCTACCGATGGATCCATTGGTTATATGTTTAAAGAGAAAATTGAGAGACAATTGGATAAACTTCAAGAACCCCCTCCCGTCAAAACTATCAAACCTTTGGCCGCACCCATAGATCAGCCGCAGAAGAAAAGGGGCGGAAAAAGGATTCGGAAATTAAAAGAAAGATTAGTTATCACTGATTTGAGAAAACAGGCGAATAGAATGAATTTCGGAGATATAGAAGACGACGCCTATCAGAACGACCTCGGATTCACTACCGGACAAATGGGTAAATCTGGAACCGGAAGAATAAGAGGACCGACAGTCGATGAAAAAACTAAAGTTAGGATTTCAAAAACATTACATAAAAACCTACAAAAACAACAAACATATGGGGGCAGTACTACAGTCAAAAGACAAATATCGGGAACGGCTTCCAGTGTGGCCTTCACTCCATTGCAAGGACTGGAGATTGTTAACCCTCAGGCGGCCGAAACCAAAGTGAACGAGGCAAACGCTAAATATTTCTCAAACACAAGTGGTTTCTTAAGCGTTAAACCAAAGCCTTAAATAATGATTTTGTCGTTACATTCGTATCAAAATTAGTTTCCACTCAAAAATCCATTTCTATTTCCTTTAAAAATAGTTATCATTTAATTTATGACATTTAAAGAAATTTCTGAACATTTCATCAAAATATTGAATAATTACATCGATTTAAGTGAAGTATATACTAATTGACACAAAATAAAATATTTACAATTATTTGAATCATATTTTTAAAATTAAGGGAAAAAAGAAAATAAATTTAATAAAAGTTTTAAACATATGTTTAATACTTAAGTTAATTACAAAAGTTTTGTAGGTTTTAACTATAAATAAATAAATTAAAACAGAATTCATTCACTTAACCTTAAGAACAGAATTCTTAATATCGATATCGTATTCTTCGAGAAGTTCTTCAAAATATTGTGTTAAAGACTGAGATGTTGTATATTCTTCCGAATCGATGCGATTATAAAAATTTGCGTTATTTAACATCAAAAATACCTAAAATATGAAAAATAAAATTAGAGAAACGATTGATATAATTTCAACTGACGTCTCGAATGAAATGCAAATTAGAGGTGTATTTTCCCATATTTAGATTTGAGACCAATAGTCCGAAATCCATATATTGTTTTATTATTTTATTGTATTTCGGAGCGATTGACTAAAAAACAACAAAACATTTATAAATAATTATTAATTAATGAATGTTTACCTGATTGGGACGATTCCTAAAAAGCCAACCGTCTGAATGTCTCTGAAGTTTTTTCAATATATCTTCACACAAACCGAAGTCAAACGTATTTGTTGTCTGTAGTGACCCATTAGTTCTATTCGGACGTCGCCTCGAATTTGTAGAAATCCTTTCCATTTCGTCGTCTATTTTTTCATTTACATAAACCGAGTGACGGGTGTTTCGACTCTTTTTTGGTGGTGTCCAACAGACTGATTCGTCCATTGAATTTGAATCATCACTAAAATCAAGAGACATATCGTTTTTTCTTTTCTTCTGATTCGGTTTTTTGTTAATACATTTGAGACAAAACCAATCACTTCTTGTGACTCGTTTAACATTAACACAATTCAAATGATAAAATTGATGACATTCTGCACACGAGAGCTGTTCCTCTGAGTTTACTCTTTGACAGTGAGCGCAGATCTCTGTTTCTTGAGAGGGAGTTATTGAACGACTTTTTGGTTTTTTATTAGAATAAGTGTCTGATTCTGAGTCAACATAACTGGTGTTATCGTCATCAGTGGTGTTATCGTAATCACTTTCATAATCTATTTTTGCATTACTTTTGACTTTTTTAGGCGTTTGGGGTTTGAATTTATGAGAACATTCAGGACAAAACCACTCTCCCATTGGAATTGATTCTAGTGATGGCTGCAGACAATAAGTATGGTGTCCTCTATTGCATTGATCGCAGAGTAACATATTTTGAGCGTCACATTTGCGGCGACATATCTTACAATAGGCTTCTCGAGCAGACTTTGACCACTTTATGCTGTCATCCAAAACAGACAAATGAACGAACAATTGTGAGAAACTGGTGCTCTCACACAAACTCTGCGACCAGTTTTGAAAAGATATTTCTTCATTCAGTGGTACAGATAAACACATCGAACGAATGCTTAGTTTAAGAGCTAAAATGGCTTTACTCAAACTCTCAATCACTTCATTTTTGTTTTTCGAATCCAAATTAAGACTTTTTCGCCACTCATTTCTGGACAAATCAGTAACGACTGCAAGACTGGCGGCGAATAGTTTTTCCTCTAAAATTAAAAGATCTTCTTTTATTGTGTCAACAAATGCCTCGTTATATGTTTGTTGAGACGTCGATTGTTTACGTTTACGAGAATGAAATACCTCCTGAAGTCTTTGTGATCGACGAGACTCTGGAGTCGGTATATCTGTATTCAACTTAAAGGGCAGACATTTTTCCATATTTGTTGCAATAATTGATTTGTCGCGTTTCAAAGAGAACTTAAGTTCACTCTCACGAAAGCCTCGGTTATTAAGGCTTTCCAATAATGAATTCAAGTGTTCAGTTGTATAATAAAAAGCCCACTCAACCTTTTCACTATTATTTAGGCCGTGAACAGCACATGTGTTTATATTTGCTGTGCAACGATCAAAATGAGATAGTTCATTTGAAATATCTTTTTGAAGATTATCGACACTAAAAGTTTGGCTAATAGTCACAGAATTTGATTCATTTTCTTTATCACTTGTCGTCGAACTGTCATCTCTTTGTGAATCGTTTTCAAAATGTTTAGATTCCAATGAGTTAATGGGTGTCGGCTGTGAGAGACAGAGACCAAAAGGAGTAGTCGTATGTCTCGCATCTGTTATGACGTGTTCTACGAATAATCCGGGAAGAGATTGAAAGATCCAATACTTGCGAAACGCGCGATCGCTTCCGATTGGCTTCAAAGCATAACTCGACTGCAACTCAAGTATTTCAGATCGAATTTCTTCAATGTTTTGCAGTTTTTCTTCCTCTTTGACGGACTTCTCTTTATTGAATTCACTCATTTCTTCTGTTACCGAAGAATTTGTAAGATTAGAAGCATTTGATTTTTGGCTTTCAGTTTGTGAATCCTTTTTATTAACCGGTTTATTATCTTTCGTCCATTTATTAAATTCCATTTGAATGTCGCGAATCTTTTTTCTAAGTTTTGACATTTCATCGAAAGAGTCATCGATTTTATCTCTAAACTCAAAATAACTTAACAACTGATGGATCAAAACTTCAAATATTTCAAGTCTTTCCTTTGGTTTTAAGTCAAAAACAGAATCAAATTCGAGTTTTCTTAAGATTTCTTTGTGTTGAGCGACGAATTCAATGGCGGGATCTTCTCTTAAATTATAGAGACCGCGATATTTCGATTTTGGTTCGATTCCACCGCCAGAAGAGAGCAAATGGAGGCGCAAAACTTCTGTAATAGTGTAGGCGTTTATATTGATTTGAGATAATTTAAAACCCAAATGATTTTTAATCCAATTGTAAAAATAAATTGAATTCTTTCCATTCGATTCATCAGTACTTCTATCAATGCGTTCGTCCTCACGAATGGGTCGGTCTTCATCATCAGTGTCATTTTGTTTTTCATTTGATTGAGTATTTGTATCTTCTTCTCCGAGAATGATATTAGTGGTTAATAAAACTTTAATCAAATCAACAAAAGGTCCGTCAATATCTTGGTCAAACAAAATTTGTTCCATCAATTCTAAAGTTATATCGGAAGGGAAAATAGCGGTCATATCAATTAATTCTCTAAAATTATGGGTAAATTCCATCAAAAATAGAGAATCAGCGAACAACTCAATCGGTATTTTGCATTTTATTGGCACCGGTTTAGGCAATGGTCTTAAATCATCACAAGACAAGTCATCTCTCTTTGTATTCCATTCTTTCTTCTGTTCCCTTTCTTTTTCCTTTTGAGTTATTTTATCCAATTTTTCGTTTTCTTTTATTTTCTGTTTGTCTTCAGTTTTATTTTTCTTGTTTTCCGGAACAGAACTTTTATTAGTCTTATTCTGAGCTGAATTACTCGCTTCTGATACAGGAGTTTGTCCTTCGAAATAAGGTTTGGGTCCACTAAATATGTGATTCCATTCAATAGTATTTAAATTAAATTTTTGTTGAGACGATTCCTTAACAGTCATCGGTTGGAAGCGTTTGTTTGCAATCAAATGTTGTTTTAAAAATAACCGAATTTTATCTTTAGTTAAAACCCCTTTCGGTCGACATATTTGACCAGAGCTTACAATTTGTCGCTCTTTGTTATTGACGTTAATTTCATATTCAAAGACTTTCGGATCAATATTTGGATTCTTTACTTTAATTTTGTCGATATCTTTGGGTGGAATCACTCGAAACACTTTTCCACTTAATTTCCTGAAAAAATAATTTAATTAAAGTAAAAATTAACGATAAAATAAGAATTACTTCTTTGTGTTGACAAATATCTCAATATCTTCTGCTATGAAATACCGATTATTAACGAAATTGTAAATCATATCAACGATTGAACCGATTTTCGATTCATTTATATAATTCATTAAATAAAGAATCGGTATTTGAAGTCCTAATGGAAACGAATTCAATACTTCGGTGGCACTTCTCTCTGACTGAACCGCTTCTTCATAAGTTAAACCGGTTTTATTGGTTACAGAACAGGTCCATACCATCGATGAACAAAGTATTTGGCGCTCAAAGAATTGACTAATAAAACAAAATAATTAAAATTAGTTACAAATCAACCAAAAAATGCAATTAATTACTCGTATGTAAGAAAGGCTTCATTTGTGGCCTTACAAACAAAGACCTGTTCTTCGGGTGAAATATCTTCAGGCAATTGGTTGGGAACAAACAGCTCTTTACCCAAAAGTGGCATTTCTTTTAAACAAAGTGACCACAAATTGGTTTAAAATAACGATAAGTTTAAGAGCGAACCACAAAATGTCGGACTTATGTCTAAAATAATCAAAACATTGTTTCAAATGTGAAATAATCGCAAAAACCAAACGAAGCACTCATTCAATGATTTTTTGACAAAAACCAAATCCAGAACTGATTTTTAACCAAAGATTTCAATAAATATTTGCGATAAACGGATGAAAGTCAATACAATTCAGTTATACTGAAATTCAAATCAATCAAAATAAAAGCAAAAAATTTGGTTTTTAACGAATTTCTTAATTAAACAACAATTTAGTTATCGATTGAACGCAATAACACTCAAAACACTGATTGGATTCACTCAAACGCATGTATTGGCGCTCAAAACACTCTCTCAGACTTCAAACACAAGACATTAACGCATCGAATACTGCCATCACTTGACTCGAATCTCAATCAATAAACTAAACTTTTTTTTTAAATATTTTAAATATAAAATTTATTTGAATTTTTGTCATTTTTGCCATCATTTCAGTAATGAATAAATTCTAATATATTGTAATATATTGTCATTTATAGTAATAATGAAAAATTTATTGTAAATTAACGAATGTTTTCCTTAAAACGAAAAGTATTTTAAAAATATATAAAATAAGAAAAAGTTATTTATTTGAAAAGAAAATTAATTAATTTGAAGATAATTTGTACAATTAGTTAATGCATTGAACGGAAGTCAAACTGAAATTCAATGCAACCATAGAGTGAGTCAGTCCTCCTCTGATTCTGAATCAGAATCGCTATCGAAGTTCGGCGGTTGTGACGGTTCTGCTCCACATTCGCGAAGAAATTTTATGATTGATTTTAATTTAGCACTATTTGGTTGTGAGGCCAATAAAATCCAGGCCATATAGAGAGGAGTGTGACCGGCATATGACCGTACGTTTACATCTGCTTTACATCGATTTACTAAGAACTGAACCAAATCCACATTTTTAGTCTCTACAGACCAGTGAAGAATACTTTTGCCACTCTTTCCTTCCTGAAGATAACATAAGTAAATTAATCGATAATTAACTCAATAAATAGATTACCTGTGCGTTAATGTTGGCACCACTTTTTACAAGTAATTCAATAATATTTTTATTCTTGTTATAAGCGGACAAATGAAGACATGTTTCGCCTTAAAAAAAGAATTTATTATAAATATTTTTCCAGAAAAGAGTTAAATCGGATCAAACTTTTATATTATATACAAAAAGACAAGAATTTTAATGAAAAATTTTATTCGAAGAATAAAAAAGAGGGGAAAAACAGATGACTCTAAAAATTCCCAAAAATAAGAATTTACAAGAAAACAGTGATTCCAATATAAAGGGATATAAAGGGATGCGCAATGAATTTGTGTGACTTGATTAATGATCAAGCTAACCTATAATATCATTACCGAAATGTAAAGTATGTTTTCTTATGTTGCATTAATTTTTATTTATCATGTTCAATATTTTTGATAAAATGGATGAGCTTACTAATTAATGCAATATTTCAATATTAAGCTTTACTTAACAAATTTAACTTGTTCATATTTAATTAGAGCAATGAAACATCTTTTTAAAGATTTAATATTTTTAAGAAAAGTATAGTATTTTATAATTGAAAAATGAGAGCAAATGTAAAGTATTTCAAATACTGTATTTGTATTAAACTCAGTTAAGTATTAAAATAATAAAAAGAAATCATAAATTAATAAATAAATAGAAAATCCTTCCAAAAGTTGAATCCGTTTAAGTATTTTTAAGGTTAATATTGAGGTTATATTTAATGAGACGAAAGTTAAGTTAGAAATAATAGGAATAAGTGGAAACTGGAGGCCAACAATTTCTAACATTCAAATTATGAGTTATCAGAAAAATTAATTAATAGGTTTTGCGACGGAAGGGATTTCCCAAAGCTAGAGCCCACTCCAACTAAAACTAGAGTTGAGTATAGAAAAGTCTTTGAAACGATGAGAACCGGGTCTGAATTGCCTTCAATTTTTTCAACACAAGAGTGTAATAAAAAATAAGTGTTGAGCACTGGAATGCCTATCAAGCCTTCAAAGGCATCACGTATGCCATCATTACGTAAATGGGGAGTAAATGGGGAACAAATGGGGAATAAATGGGAATATATTGAAATCGTTGCCCAACAAAACTATGAGTTTGTGGGGAATCACCGCTTAATATATGATTCAATAGAATTTAAAACTATTTGACCGATAATTACTTTTAGATGACTCGCGTTGACTCAATTCTGAGTCAATACTTGTTTCAATTCTGTAAATACCGGTCATATGCTTTCCAATGAACTGATAGTTTATTCACAGCGGAAAATATAACCTAAACTCTAACTATCGTTTAGAAGTGACGCAAATACTGGACTCCGTTTCATTCAAAAACATAAATAACTTTTTGGATAATTCTTAAGAAAAAAACCAAACGTAGAAAAATTCATATGAAAAACGGCTTTTCCCGAGATTAGCATCACTTGTCTTATCGCTAGTATTTGAGGTTTTAGTTATTTACTTAATTCAATCTAATCTAAACTAATTAATGAATCACTAATTTTGCGAAAACATTTCAAATCAATTCCACAAAAATATTGAATTTTGAGACGAAAAGAGAGGAAAGCCGTCAAACGGGTCATCAAAACTAATGGGAAAAAGTTTCACAATTTTGACGAATATTCTCGAAAATATCGGAAACTAATAATTATTAGAAATATTAATAGTTAAAAGTTTTAAGTTAAAAGTTAATAGATATTTATATTAATTGCTTTGAAGGCAAAGAAACCCAAAGTTAATAACAAAACTTGAAATTTAAACTTCAATTCAATATCAAAGCGTTATTCAGAAAAACTTTTTGTGGAAAAACCAAACAACTAAACAACTAAACAATCGAGTCTTCATTGGTTTGATATTCAGACCTTAATTTCATACAAGAGTTTAGTTTCAGCTCTGAATTAATTTTCTTTTGGTTTTTCACACATTTTTGGGTCAGTAGACCATCACTCCGGTCGTTAATATTTATGGGAAAATATGGACTTGAATTACATAACAATTAATCTGATTTCTAAAAAAATGGTCGAAAAACTAGAGATTAAAAGTTGTTTTCAAAAATCCTAAACATATTTCGAAAACTTTCAAAAACTTTCATTCATTTCATTCAAAATAAGAGAAAAACCCAAAAATGAATTCATTAGAAGGACTTAAAAATTTCATTCGTTTAATGAAATGAAGAATTTTTGATAAAATGAGACAAAACGGGAATTTTAAACAAAAAAAATGATGCAAACCTTCATAATTCTTAAGTTCCAAGAACTCAGTCGGCAGATGATGAGCAGTGATGGGATAATTGACCACTTTTGCGTTCATCAACTCTTTTTCTGTGATAGGAGTTAGAACCCGGAGCACAGTTTCAAAGTCTGAGTGATTGCATGCTATATGTAATGCAGTGTTTCCGTGTCTGTCGCGTAAGTCAAGTGTCGCTCCGCTTATGATAAGTCGTCGAACTATATTTGGCTGTCGGGTCAGAGCAGCCAAATGTAAAGCACTCTATTTATAGTTAAATATTAATTATAGTTAATATAATATCAATATTAATGGATGTGTTTTGAGACAAACCTGAGATAAATGATTAAAAATATCAAGGAAGTCTGGATGAGGAACAATACTAATGAGAGCCGCACACACTTCCCACAAACCCTCAATTATGGAAAGATGTAAATAAGTGTCTCCGTCCTGATCCGGTTCATAGGCTTTGCGAAGTAATTCAATTGATGTCAAATTCAGACCACTTTTTGTATCCAATTGAGGATCGATTAACTCTTCGTCGATATTAAGTCCAGAATCAGAAGTAATACTATAACCGGAGTCAGTCCACTGTTTGCTTTCGAGTTTTTTAGAACACACATCCAATTCAAGACAACTATTGGTCCGTATCTCCACTTTTGGTTCAAATTCCGACTCAAAATCAATGGATGTTTTGCTGACTGTTTGTGAATCATATCCGGAGTCAAAGATTGAATCTATGGCTGATTTTGAACTTTTCATGTCTTGAGATGACTGATCAGCGCTTGGATTCATTTCGGGGCGAATATTCCAATTGATTTGTTCTTTGGTCGGACAACTTTTCAGAGACCGTTTATTACGATTGTCTGCCATTTCTTTGATTAGTATTTGTCGAGTATTTAATAGCGAAGAAAATATTTGTTTTGAAATAAATGTCAGAACATTTCGTTAATATATTTAAATAATTAATAAATAAATAAATAAATCGATTAAATTAAATACAATATTTAAACATTTGATGAAATGAAACACTTCTTTTGACTCAACAAAAGTTTGAAGGAATGGTTTGACTCTTGAGTCGAAGCACTCGAAGACGTATTACCGACACTAAGAAGTGATGATTCAAATAAGTCGACAAAACGAGTAAAAGGTTCACAAAAAGTGATATAAATGTCAAAAACGAGAAAATAATAATAAATATGTATTGAAATGAAGGATAAAAAGCAATTAAAATATAAAATAAAAACAAATCTAAAACTATTTCTTATATTTTCGGTTATCGTTGAGAAACGCCATCAAAACTCATCAAAACTCACGAAAAGGTATTAATGCATAGAATAGGCATTTCTATTATAGCGTGTATTTTACGTGGGGAAAACCCTGTGCTCACTGCACAGAATAAACACTACTATACAGTGCTATGCCTGACCTGCCATCCCATCCAATCCGACAGCATTAACAGACAACGGGAGGGATCGTTTCACAGTCCTATCCCTCTCTCCCGGAATGTGTGCCCAAAGCAGGAATCGGTCGGGTTTTTCCGAAAACCTAAAAACTGAACAAAACTTTTGCCATTTGAGTGAAATTAGCGGACATTTATCTCAAAATTTATTTATTGAATAAAACTTATAATTCTATTAATTCTATTAATTCCAATACTTTTAGTCCTAAAGTTTTCTTAAATCTCAGAGAAATTCACGAAATTTTTAAAATAAATCATTTCGTTATAAATAGTGATTAAAACAAAACAAAGTTGAGATCATTTAAAGCGAACACCTGTTTATGTCATGTCTTCATTTCAGATGTTTTCCGTTTAATCTATCATTAAATTAATGTCCCGAAGAATTAAACTTTAGATTATTCCCAGAAATTTAACTCAAAGTTTGTCCCTTTATTTGGAAATCCCTTTACTTTTGACTCAAAGTTTTGAGTTTAACCTTTTGGTTGTCTTCACTCTTATTCCGCAATAAATACTTCAGACAATCAATAATTACGTATTTTTAGTCAAAATTCATTCAATTATTAATATAATAAAATTTAATTTAATATATATTTAATAATTAAAGGAAATCACAAAAAGTTTAAATAATTTAATTGAAACAAAATAAGAGTTTATTTTTCAATAATTAAAATCCAATGAATAAAAAAAATGAGGATTTAATATGAGTTAAGTATAACAAAAGGACATATTATTAGTTAAAATCACTATAATTTGCGCCCTTTTTATAGGATGTGTTTCGTTGCGCCTAAAATATTCCCGCGTTTTTTGTCGTCCCTTTAATGTTAAAGTTTTTGTTGTAATAAAGAGAATACCTTTTGTTAAATCACTTAAAAGTTAACATTTTCTCATTTAATTGCTATTAATTGTTAACCGAATAAATGGCAGGTTTTGATGATTTGGGAGTTTTCTTCAATGAAAACCTTTTATCTCAAGAGGAGAACAATTTGAACGCCAATACAGTCAATACGAATGCCATCAAACGTCGTTTCAAAGACTTCTTAAGACAATACAATAGCGGAGACTTTCAATACAAATACAGAAACCAATTGAAAGATCGATACAATTTGGACCAATTCTGGTGTGAAGTATCCATTAATGAGTTGTCGCTCTTTGACGAAGACTTAGCGGATAAGTTGTCGAAACAGCCCTCAGAATATCTGAAGCTCTTCGAGTCGTCGGCAACAGAAGTGGCCGATGAAGTGACGCGTCCGCGAGTCGATGACATTCCCGTCCGACACATTCAGGTAATGCTCTCTTCAGATGCAAATCCAATACAACTTCGAGAACTTAAATCCGACCAAATCTCACGTTTGGTAAAAGTACCCGGAATTGTAATCTCGGCCTCAAATGTTAGGGCGAAGGCAACCAAAATATCTCTTCAATGCCGCGGATGTCAAGAAGTGATCAATGATTTGAATATTAACGCCGGACTCGAAGGATATCTTTTGCCGCGAAAATGTAATAGTAATCAAACGGACCGACCCGTCAAATGTCCGATCGATCCATACTTTATATTACCCGACAAATGCCAATGCGTTGACTTTCAACTCTTGAAACTACAAGAAACTCCTGAATCTGTACCCCACGGAGAACTTCCTCGACATTTGCAGCTCTATTGCGATCGATATCTTTGCGATAAAATGGTTCCGGGAAATAGAGTTACTTTAGTTGGCATTTATTCTATTAAAAAAGTAGGCAAACCTTCAAAGAGGTCGGGAGCGGCCGAAGCCAATACTAATATCGGAATCAGAACTCCTTATTTGCGAGTAGTGGGCGTTCA
Organism: Galumnidae sp. Gr-Ori-00277; assembly: GCA_034700165.1. Lineage (NCBI taxonomy): Eukaryota > Metazoa > Arthropoda > Arachnida > Sarcoptiformes > Galumnidae > Galumnidae sp. Gr-Ori-00277. The sequence continues at coordinate 27,595 of JAQIXI010000010.1, read as the reverse complement.
AATCGATACGGATGGTCCCGGACGGGCCGGAAGTCTTCCTTATACTACAGAAGAGGAACAACTGTTTCGCAATTTAGCGAACTCTCCAAACATTTACGACAGAATCGCCAAAAGTATTGCGCCGTCCATTTATGGCTCAACTGATATAAAGAAAGTGATTGCATGTCTTCTCTTCAGTGGTTCCCGAAAACGTTTACCCGACGGTCTAACTCGAAGGGGAGATATAAACGTACTGTTGTTGGGCGATCCGGGAACTGCCAAAAGTCAACTTTTGAAGTTTGTTGAAAAGGTTGCGCCTATCGGTGTCTACACATCTGGAAAAGGGAGCAGCGCTGCCGGTCTCACAGCTTCTGTTATCAGAGATCCGGTGTCCGTAAGTATTAATAATTTTAGAATAAAAATTAAAATTTGTTGTATTTTAGCGCAATTTCGTGATGGAAGGGGGGGCTATGGTTTTGGCCGATGGAGGCGTTGTTTGTATCGATGAGTTCGACAAAATGCGTGAAGACGACAGAGTGGCCATTCACGAAGCTATGGAACAGCAAACTATTTCAATTGCAAAGGCTGGCATAACAACTACTCTTAACTCCCGCTGTTCTGTATTAGCGGCCGCTAACAGTGTCTTCGGCCGATGGGATGACGCAAAGGCTGATCAAAATATTGATTTTATGCCAACAATTTTAGCGCGTTTTGACGCCATTTTCATTGTTAAAGATGAACACAACGAGAAACGCGACGCTACGATTGCCAAACATGTCATCGATGTTCACATGAATGCACAGAAAACTATTGAAGAGACTTCGGAGGGGGAACTAAGTCTTAATCTCCTTAAGAAATATATCTCTTATTGCAAAGCGTGAGTCAAATATTAATTTTTTTTTTCGGATAATTAAGTGATTGTTTTGTAGTAAATGCGGTCCCCGTCTATCGGCGTCAGCCGCAGAAAAACTTAAGAAAATGTACGTTATTATGAGAAATGGCAGTCGAGAACATGAAAACGAAATTCACAAGAAGTCAGCCATTCCTATAACTGTTCGACAATTGGAAGCAATCATTCGTTTATCAGAAGCTTTGGCTAAAATGCAATTAAAGCCTTTCGCCACTGAAGAACACGTTGAAGAAGCTCTTCGATTATTCCGAGTCTCGACATTAGCTGCTGCCATGTCTGGAGACCTATCGGGCGCTGAGGGTTTCACTACAGAAGAAGAGCATCAATCTTTGCTTCGACTCGAAAAGCAAATTAAACGTCGTTTTCCTATTGGGGCTCAACTCAGTCAGAATAGTATTGTTCAGGACTTAACTAAACAAAATTTTAGCGAACAGTCGATTCAAAAAGTGTTGTATTGTATGATAAGAAAGGGAGATATTCAGCACAGAATGCAAAGAAAAATGCTCTACAGAATTAAATGAGTCGTATTTTATTCTTTTTCATTGTTTTCTAACTTTTTTAGTAAATCTTTCACTTTTTGATGACATAATTGAATTACATTTTCTAAGTTATGCTGTAAAACATATAGACCTTTAACTGTGAGCACAACTAATTCTTTGAGTCCATCGCCGGTTAGATCTAAGTATGCGATTGACTGAAGTGAATGCGTAAACGTTTTTTCCCACATTAAGTAATAGGAGTCTAATTCCGAATCGTATTTATATACAATTAATTCCTGTAATAATTGCAAACATTATTAATAAAATCAATATCTAATCAATAATTGGATTACGTGTCCATAAGTGCCAAGTATAATTTCATTATTTGTATCCAAATCGATATCTGCCACACAAGAAGTGACAGTACAGTCACATCTTTTACTGTTTGGTAAAACGATTCGTTTATTGAATCCATTTATTAATATATTTTTGTAAACGACTGATGACTCAATAGAATTGACGACTAAAAGATTGATTTGAGTGTCGCTCAAAATTGGATTATTTAAAGCATTTGTGACTTTCTTTTTAAACTCTGTTTCTATTAATGTGGTGTTTGACTGATCAGTGAAGAGTCTGACAGATAATACGGGTCCGTCGTATTCTATTTTCCACGAATTAATAATTACATGTTTATTGATCTCAACATCAAACTCAACGACTGCTAACTGAATGACACCGTTCTCGAGACCGATAGCTGTCAAACGTTTGAGGCCTTCACTAGTCTTTAAGTTATAGATATCAAACCATAAAATAATTGCCGACAAATTATATAATTCAGGGAAATAAATGAGTGCCGACTCTTCATAAAAACATTGTTTTTCTTTATCCTCACGAAAAATGTGAGCGCAGCGGTCACTACCACTTAATATCCAAACTTTTTCTCTACTTTCAGGCGTTGAGTCCAAATATAAACTGAATAAATCAATGAATAATAATATGGAATATAGGAATTCAATAATAAAAGATTACTCGGTATGAAAGAGATGGTACGGAACGAATTCAATTTCAAATGTCTGGCAGTCCTCTAATTAAATAATAAAACATATATTAAAACAAATAAAATATCAATTGAATGAACTCTACGCGCGATTTGTTCCAAATCAAAGTCTTGAAGAGCGACGAGACTCGCGTATATATTAAAGTAATAGCGCTCTATAACTCCTTTCTCTCCCTCTCTCTTCTCTTCTGACACATCACTCGAATCTTTGTCTGTCTTTACGAAAGTAATGCCCACAACAAAGTCGTATCCATTCATTGAACGTCTGAATGAGTCAATTGATATTATGTTTGCGCCGTCTGTTTAGGAAATATGAATTACTATTTTGTAATAAAAGGACAGGAATTCACTCGGAATATAAGTGAAATGAATTTCACGACAATTAAACTTATTTTGTTTGTTTTCAATAAAGAATATTTGTCTCTCAAGAGTGGCCACAAGAAGTGTATCGATTCCATCACAAGTCTGTAAAGAAGAGAGACCGTAGATATTGCTTTGAATGGGAAACGAAAAGTAATTCAGTGCTTCCATTGATATCTTTTTAAAAACCAAACATTTTATCCAAAAATTAAAAAGAATTGATTTCCTGAAAAACAGAAGTCATTTATTAAGAATATATTTAACAAAAATTACATTTAATTTTCAAAACGATATAATCAATAGTATTATTGAATAAATTAAGGAAAACCATTAAAATCATTAATAAAAGTATAAATTCAAAACAAATTCATAACAATTATTCGAATAATATATTCGGGAATATTTAGAGGAATAGATTTCAGATTTTTTTGTTCAAACATTTTTCACTTTTGGTTGGCTGTGCACTGAACTGGCCTTTACTGAAATAAAAGAACCCTTTCGAGATCCAGAAATAAAGATTCCGGTCAATTTTTTGCCATAAACACATCCAGTGTCTAAACCGGTACAGAATTTGTTTGTTTGAAGTTGTCGTTTAGCGTCGTGACCAAAATAGATGTGTTCAGGACCTGACCATTTGTTAACCCACGGCTCACCCTTAGTATCATCGGATGTGGCAGTAATTTGCTCTTTGGAATTGTTGAGAGTCGGGCTAACGATTAAGTTTCTCATTTCAATCATGTCTTTAATATTTTGTTTATTGAGGTCAACATTGGGGACAATCCCCGCGTGAACTATCAGCGCATTCAAAGAAGGGATGGCTATCGTATACGGCATTGATATCAAGTAATCGATTTGTTTTCGGGTCAAGTCTTTCATCCATTGATTTTTCTCTACTAAAGCGGTTTCGCCATCGCTTTCATACTTAAGATATTCTTTGATGACTACTTCGTCGTGATTTCCGCGAACGGATAGACACGAATCGCTATTATTTATCATAAATTGAATGACTTCTTTGTTTTTGGGTCCCTTATTCACTAAATCGCCGACAAATATCTTAAGTATTGTCTTATCGTCAGTTTCAAGATTATTATTGGTGTCATTATTTTCGGAGTCTTTTCGACTGCCATTGATTTGAGCCATGAGTGCAATCATTTCATCATAACATCCGTGAATATCTCCGATGACTATCACTTCTGAGAATTTTTCTACGAAACTGTTGTCTAAAATTTTGTGGATTTCTTGTGGTAACGGAATATTCAATGGATGGACAATCAGTGAATTCGTTACCGACAGACCCGCCAATAGTGGAACCGATGGTCCAAACGTTGAGGCAATACATCGAAACGATTGGATTAAATGAGATAAAAGAGCGACCATTGCTTTCAAATCAATTCTATTTAACTTAATTTACACTAAATTATGAAAAAAATGAGCGAATATTTGAAACTTCAAAACAAATGACTTTTGAATGAAATGAAATGAATTTGTTTTAAATAAACTAAATATTCAGTTAAAAGGATTGTTGGAAATCAGAACTAAAGTAAAGTTTAAGTGTAATTAAAACTAATTTTAATTTGAGTTTACCTTTTGATATATTGAGTGAAAACAAGTTTCTCATTGGCTTAAGAATATGAGCCAATCATAGCTCCACTCAATTACAGTCATTTCTTATGTAATATAAGCGCCAAAAATTGACATCACTGTTGCTTTATAGAGGGGACAACCAAAGGGTTGGTCAAAGGGGTGGCCAAAGGGGAAAATTTTCAAAACAGACAAAATCCCTCAATTGAAATGAAAAGATATTTTCAAGACATGTGTAGACAAAACGATTCTCGTCAACAAATCTTATAGCCTATAAGTTATAGCATATTATAAGACTTCAGTAATTGCAGAACAATTTAGGTATTATAACGGTATAAGTATCATAATGGTTAAATAAAAAAGCCTATGCAAGTGGTTTGGGTTATGAAAATCTAGGGATAATAACGGTATGTCTTATAAGTTATAACGGGTAGGGATTATAAGTGTAGATATAATACCACTCATAAGTCACTCGTAGTGTTTAGTATTTATATTTAGTGATTGATATTTGGTTGAACGCCAACAAACCCGGGATTCTTAATGGGATGTTTTATTTTTAAAAATATAGTCATTTATTTAATAGTTTCAATTTGAAACTTTCAAATGTATAGTTTGGTATAACTCTTAATTTTTGCAAGAATAAAATTATTTTGAAACTATGAAATCGTCTTATTATTGATAATGAGTCACCAATTTATAACTCAAGTTTAAAGTACCTTGTTCCATGTTTTATAAAAAAAACTCAAGCATTAAAAAATTGTTATTTTCTTAAAATTTAAACATGATCAGTATAAAATTGAACTTGCATGTTTTATTAACACCATATCTCTAATAAGTAATTTTTAATTTATCGCTAAACTTAATAAAAAATAATCAAGGAAAAACTTTTCAAATTTTCAAAAATCGAACTTGAATATTTTGAAAACAAGTAGTACTTGATCTTGATGAAATTTGCGATAGTAATAGAACTGTATATAATTGATGAATTCTATAATATGTTTGAAAATCACCAAGTTGCTTTTTCAAGAAAAAAGTCTGAAATGTTTAATTAAATTCTAATATAATATAAGTTATTTTTTTAAAAAATTCTTATTATAAAACAAACTTTTGATATTTTAAAGTATTTTTAAAATTTTGTGTTATAAGTTATAAGTTATAACTTATAACTTATAAGTGTCGAAATCATTTTATTCTTGCAAAAATTAAATAAGTTATTGCAAATTAAACATTTGTGACCTTTAAATAAATGACTGTATGTTAAGAGTTGACAGAATTTTAAGAATAATTTTAAATAAAGTCTCAGAAAAGTTTTCACTAAATTTTTGTTGAAAACTATTTTTAAATTTTAATATTTTGACTTTCATTTGATTAATATATGGTTTTTTGACCAAATTTTTGAATGCAATTCAATTTGGAATTAAATGAGATTTTCTAAAATATATAGAATTTCAAATCTAAGACACAATTTAATGAAAAGTTGAAAATAGAAATTAAAGACTCATTTTTTCATAATTTAGTGTAAATTAAAGAAGTTTTTGTAAGTTTTGTAAATTACAAATCAATTTATAAATCAAACTTTAATTCATTTATAAATATTCGATTTGAACATAATTAGAGAATTTTATCGCATTTCAAAATTGACCATGTTCACTTGCATATTAGAATGTGTTCGACATAAAGAGCCCTTCAATTATCAAGAGTTGATTGAAATCAGATATTTTATTATCGAAATGAAAATCTAATTTTGATATCATTTCAGATGAAAGTAAAAAAGATTTTTAAACAGATTTGAAGAACTTATTAATGGATATAAAAAATATTTAAGAATCTTATGACTAGAAAACGAAATTTGAAATTAATTGTCCTATAATTCAGATAAAATCAAATGTAATGAAAGACATTTCAATGTCAAAACAAATTTATTTTTAAACTAAATAATTGATATAATAGTGTTGGCACTGAAATAATACATTGTTTTATAGTAAGAATAGATAAATGATTGAAACAATTTATAAAAGAATACATCAAATAAATTGTGAAATAATGAAAAAAAATCAAAAAAAGCAAAATTTATAGAAAATTTTCGTCTTTTAATTAACGAAAGAATTTGCGGGAAAAGCATTGAGAAGACATCCATTTTTTCGGTGATAAATCAGTTTTAACTTAAAGTCATTGACTGCAGATTTCATATCATTGAGTCGTTGTTCGAGTTCTTCATTTTCTTTGGCCAAAACTTTAGATCTTTTGGTGAAAGTATCCAAAAGTTGTAATTTCTTTTGTCTGCATTTAAAGGCCGCCAATCGATTACTCTCTCGTTTGTCGCGCTTTAGTTCTTCGAAAGTCATGTGTTTTCGATTCTTTCGGACAGTTTTCTTAACTTTTGTGTCGGAATCGGTCGGGTCTTTGAAGTTTGTATTTTCTTTCGACGATTTACTGCTTTGAGTGTTGTCTCCAATTTGGGTAAATTCTCGACAAAACTTAAAGGAATCCATTTGTCGATTAAATAAATTATTGCAAATAAAAGTTTCGTTCATTTCTTTTTCGATTTTAATTTTTGTTTCCATTTCGTGAACAGTCATTGGAATCAAATTATCGGACGGAATAAAAGTCTCCGGATAACTTTGATCTGAATTGCATATTATATATAAAACTTTAGTAAAAATTTTAGAATAATTAAATACAAACTTTGAAAATCAGTGTAACCCAAATGATTATATGAGTCAGACGTCCACTGATCCGATGACCCAAAACTCTGATATCCGTTGAGTGGTTCCAAACTATTGTAATAATAATTGCGATCATAAAAAGAATTGACGACTGTTTGAGGACAATTGAGAGGCCATCCGTTGACTACAGGAACACAATTGGAAGCATTCGGTGTCATCTTATAATCAAAGTTTGAAAATGAGTTCTCAAACTTCTTGTCATTCATTTGAGTAAATGAATTGAAATAATTTGGTTCCGAATAATTCAAAAAATAACTATTATTTTCATAACTATTAGTCATAATTAATGATTAAAAAAATGCTTTCAATTCGAATAAATTCTTAAATAATTTATAAGAAATAATATTCAAAGCTTTCACTTTAAATAGTTTTGAGTCATTTGAGTCTTTCAACTTTCAAAGACACCACAAATTGATTGCTTTGTTTCCTCGATTCAACTTTCACTCACATCTCAACCTTTTCTCACATTTAGTCTACAGTTCATTAAATGAACTTTTTTTTGGTTTTAAAGTCAATAATTGAAAGTTCACTAATTAATGAAATCTTTTAATGATTTGATTGAACACTAAAATTAATTTTCACTCAAAATATGAGTCAACAAAGAATGACTCAAACAATGGGTTTTTGGCCACTAATTGTTGTTTTACTCAATTTGACATTAAATAAAACTCATGAAAAACATTAAAGATTTCTTCGGTTTTATTCTTAAAATACTTAACCATTTTTATGGTCCAAAGTTTTCATAGTATTCACTCAAACAAAGAATCACATTACCAAGGTAAACAATTTTTAAAATGTTTTCAAAATGTTCGCATTAGTCGAATGAGTCAATCAATAAAACCAATAGAGTAAGGATCAAATGAAGTTATAAACATTACAAGTTTATAACATGGACAAAGAGTTGAAAATTTGCAAACTATAAACTATTTTATATTCAAGTTCAAATTTATTATATTTTGAAGATTAGTCACCCTTACCTTGACTTTAAAGTCATCCATATATGTGATCCTAAGATACCATTTATATGCTTTTGGTGTGACTAGAGTTTAATCAATTAATTATAAGGTACTATAGCGATTTGAACTAGGTAATTATAGCGATTTTGAATACAACTTTAAAATCATTTATAATAATAAAAGTTTATTCAATTAAGTCTTCACTTAAAGATTATAAAATTTGAAAATAAGTATTCAATTGTTTAATGAATTCACAAAAAGAGGTCTCATTTAAATTAAAAAGAATTAATTTTAGTCATCATTTCATAAGTTTAATCTTTTGAACCCAAAATCATCCATAGATTGTCTATTGGGTGACATAAAGTCAAGGCTTTATAAACTCATTTACATAAAGCTATTGCCGAAACTAAAATTAATTAGTGATTTAAATTTGATTTACATATTAGTCATAGATTTTCAACTTTTTTTTATTACTAATTAGTCATTAGTAATGACTGACAATAAAATAAATAAATATTTTAATTATTTAAAATTAGTAAATACATTGGAAAGTAGCATGCAACTATATTTCGAACTGTATCTGAATTCGACTGATATCTGAAACATGAACTTAAACTACAATTACCAGGTATTGTATATTTTGTTAATGTAGTGACAAATGATTTTCCTGTAAAGTTGTAATGAATTCATGATTAATGATTTGAAATGAGTTAAACATAAAACCAATTTATGGGTCTTTTATTTATTTAATAAATTTATTAAAAACTTAACAAAAAAGTATAAAAAGAAGGAATCACTCAATTTTAGTAAATCCGTCACCGAATCCATTGGCAGAAATAAGTTCTGGTTTTAGGTCACACATCGGACATAACTTATTCCGAATACTTGAAGATCTCATCCAAATGACTAAATTGTGTCGTTCCCCGTCTTCAATAGGAAGGGATCCGTGCATTTGTTGTCCCAAATGAAAAAGTGCGACACCAGGAGAATGAACTACAGGAGTGACCGACAGATTATCAGAAGTGAGTCGGGGCTCAGTTCGAAAATTTGCAAAATAAACTTGACTGCCTTCAAAGGTTTTACCCAAACAAATATTTAGAGTTACTTCAGAATTATCGAAATGAGTAAATAAATCGGTGTCTTCTTTAAGACCATATTTGATAGTAAAGGCTCGATGAGAATCGAGTCCGTCTCCGACCCAATCATTGAAGAAGACTTTTGCCAATGGATTCAAGAAATTTAGACGAAAAGGTGTCAGAAAATGTTCGTCAAAACCCAATTCGTTTAATAGTATTCCTTTAAACAAAGAAATCAATTAAAAGTTTAGCCAAAAGTGAATGAAAGCAAACCGTAATTATTCATTGTATTGGGTCTGGACTTTGGCATTGAAGTACTGTTGAAGTAATCGATTTCTTCTATAAATTGATTACAAAACTCTTTTGTAAAGACTTGGAATTTGTAGACTCTTTTCTCTAAACTAATTACATGAATCTCAGATGAATTGATTATATCATTTAAAGTTTGACCACTTTTGCAACGATTCACTAAATCAATGAAAGTTTTATTCAAATAATTCTCTTTTAGGAAATATATGTCTTTATGTTTAGGGATATAATTATCTTTAATAAATTCAATTCTTCTCAAACTCTCAACATTTAAACTCAAACGTCGATTCATTTCTGTCTTTAAAAGTGTCAGGACTTCACTCTTTTGCTCTTCTGTTTTACATCCAATATCTGACAATTGATTCCCAAATTGTGACCAAAACTCAGTTTCATTGCTGTCATATTTCACATGAATTTTATATTTCGGCAAAAAATAATTATTTGTCAAAAAACATTTACAGCGAAAGAACTAATTAATTGAGAATAAAAAAAGAGTCAAAATTTATTGTTAAAAGTTGTAAATAATAATTAGTTACCATTTCTTAGAATTTATCAAAAATTTTAATATATTTAAGAAAATATGTTTACATTTAATTAAATCATAAATTTTTGTTATTTTTATAAATCATATGATTTCATAAGTTATGGACTTTTAATGGTTTTTGTGCGCAAACTCTTAGTTTTTATTTTGATTTCCATTTAAAGGCAACGATTCGTGTCTTGAATTTGTCTCAAAATTGTTTCTCATTTCGTGCCTTAAATTTTAATTTTATTGTTTTATTTAATGTTTACTTAATGAAAGTCTAATAAATTGAGTCACATTTGAAACGATGACAAAGAAATCTAAACAAACAAAAGGTAAACAAAAATCGTCAAAAGATTTAGTCGTCAAATGTTTGGAAGATTTGAGTTTTAAAGACAATAAACGCCGGCTTTTATTAATCGATGAACTCCTCAAAAGTAAATCAATATTTTAATCATTTTTATTAAAACTGAATTTAATTCAAATTTAATGTTAATTTAGAGTCCATTTACTATAAGAACAACACAACAAATGACAATAAAGTTTTATTGGAAGAACATAAAGACATAAATGGTTTAATTAATGATATCATTTCCATTGAAAAAGGTTTGCAAATATTGGTTACAATTCTTAGATTTAATGACAAACTTATTGTTAATAGATTTAAACATTGAATTACCGAAAAGAAATGAAGAAAATTGGTTTGAGTTTAAAGAGTGGTTAACCCAAAATAATGTCAATATTTCTAAAGTTGATATTCAATGGATAGATAGCAGACAAGGATATGGTTTAAAGGCTTTAAGAGATTTGAATGAATCGGAACTAATTCTGGAAATTCCCCGAAAAATTATGATGAGTTGTGAAACTGCTCTCAACGACAATAATTTAGGTATTCTTTACTTATTCTCTTAAACTTCTATTGAATCAAAAATCTATTAAATATTTGAATATTTTAATGATTTAACGTTTCAATTGATTTAAAGGCAAATTCATTAAAGAAGACCCACTCTTACAACATATGCCTAATATTGTATTGGCTTTACATCTAATTAATGAATACTTTAAACCCGATTCCTTTTGGAAGCCATACCTCTCATGTCTGCCATCAACTTATGAAACAGTTCTTTATTTGAATGAAGAAGACATAAATCAATTAAAAGTATCACAAGTTTTTGAAGAAGTGATTAAATTTAAGCGAAATATTGGCCGACAATTCGCATACTTTTCAAATCAGTTGCGAACCAACGAAACGGCGAATAAATTGGAGTTTAAAAAATACTTCACTTATGAACTCTATCGGTAAGACTTGTTTTTATCGAACATTTGATGATGTGTTGAGACGACACGTAGGAAACCATCGAGAGTTTAAGTCAGTTGCTCTGTTTTGCGAAGGGATAGTACTCGTTGTCCACGTATTTGAGAGCTCACTATTTGATGATCGCTTTCTCTTAAAAATTAAGATCACAATCACTACAATTAATAGAATAATTGTTGCGATCGTCGCAGAAATAGCGCCCAAAATATATTTCGATCGATTGGTACTATTGCTTGAAAACAATTGGTTTTGAAGCAGTTGTGAGTCTTCACTTGCGAGGGGTCTTTCTTTTGTTTTTGAGTAATTCTCCAAAAATTGGTTTGAATTCGGAATCAGATCTCTTTTGCCATAAAGTATTGGATTTCTCTCAAATTCTTTTATATCATTTTCTCGGATTCTTTTATTTGTATTATTTTCCAAATCATTTCTTAAAACAAAAACTGGAGTCGGGTTCGTCGATGAAAAGAAAGGAGCCATCAATGAGTTGGGCACAAAATTTGCACTATTTATCGGTCGCGCGATTCCATCAAAATCCGTTAGAGAGGGATAAGTCATAATCGGCACTATCTTTGACTCAAAGATTGGCGTTGAAGTCATTTGTTGGTTAATATAATTCTGACGATAATTATTCGGAATCAGTTGATTGTTAGGAAGTCTTGCATTGATTTGATGTCCTCTAAAATTCTGATTTAGAATTTCTTTTTTAATTTCGGGATTTATTTGATTTCCATTCATTCGATTTTCAAAATTATGGAAAATTAAAGGATTTGAGTTAAAATCCAAATTTTTCAGTTCATATGGCGATAGTTTAGGAAGTGGTCCTTCAGTTTGATGCTGTGCCACATATGGCCACCACTGAGTGTTTTGCCGATTGTTTTGTAGAAAATGATTACCGCTTTGTATTCCTTGTCCAAAGTGTTGAGCGTCAGACCTCTGTTGACTAATTTGATGAATTTTATCGTTTATGACCACATGATTATTAGGATAGGGCTGTCCGAACAACCATTGATTTATTGGAATCATTTGACCCCTTATTGTTTTACTTATTAAAAATATTAAAAGAAAATAAAAAGTTTTATACTTTGAAAACATTTTGAATGAAAACATAAAAATTCTATTTATTGTCAAAAACTTTGAGTAATAACTGAACTTAAAGTGAAAAGTGCTTCAAATGCGGGCATTTAATCAATGATTAAACCATAAAATGTTGTCATTATTTTTATTGATATTCTATTCTCTTCGAAAAGTTGGGCGGTTTCTACTATAATGACGCGACAAAACTCGATCCCTTCCTCTGATGGCCAGTCAATGATTAGTGCACTGATACCGCTTTGGGATATGTCTAATCACAAACACGGAAAGGTATTCAACAATTTTTCATTAATTAATTTATTGAATAATGATTTGTATAAATATTTATGTTTCACTCCTTAAAGATATCAACAGATTTCGATTTGAGCACAGATTCTGGTATTTGTCGCTCAATGGAAGACTTTAAGGCAAATGAACAGGTATTGTGTTGTCATTATATTATTTGAGTAGTTTTTAACAATTTATGAACTGATTGTTTAGGTGTTTATATATTACGGTTCGCGATCTAACGCCGATTTCTTTATTCACAACGGATTTGTTTACTCCGATAATCGAAATGATTTCTTTCCTCTCAGATTAGGAATTAGTAGAAATGATTCGCTGTTTCAACAAAAATATGAATTATGCAAAAGACTTGAGATAAATGTTTCCGGTGTTTACCGCTTATATAATAAGTCTGAGCCAATCGACCAAAAATTATTGGCTTTTCTTCGAGTCTTTCACTTTAATAAAGGTATGGAAACTGGTTTTAATCACTTAATTAGTTTATACTTCAAAACAATAGACAATAATATAATACAAAACACTTTCAATGAATTTATTTTATTTTCAGATGAATTAGAATTTTGGTCACAAAATGAAAACCTTTCGGAGATTTTTGATGTCTCGGCTCAGAGTTTTATGCATTTGAATGAAAAAATTGAGTTTTTTTTGTCGAATCGATCTGTGATTTTATTAAAGGGTTATCCGAATCCTGAATCGCAATTCAATTACAATAATCCAAATATCGAACAATTGATTAAAAGTGAAATGAATTTACTTAAAAGTTATATTAATTAGAGTTATATATATTTATATATAAAAACAGATTCATTACAATTATTACAATTTATTTGAAACAAATTTGCAATAATTTAATCATTGAATTCGAATTATTTATATATTTGTTAAAAAATTTAAACTTTTTATCGACTTATTATATATATATTGAATATTTGTCCTAATTTTGCGAAAAACACTCAAAGTATTGACTATTAATGTATTAAAACAACGATTCAGAGAATGAAAGACAAAAATATTATGCCTTTTATATAAAAAATATTCGATAAAATCATCAGAAGAACTGATTTTCTGTTTATATTGAAGTTTAAAATTTTTAAGACACAAAAACTGAGTTAATATATAACTATGTCTTAACGGACATAAACGAAGAAATTCTATTTATTATTCTGTTTTAATATTAAAGTTTAATATTATAATACAATTAAAAACAGAATTAAATAAATCAATTGATTAATACATTTTTAAAAATTACTTCAAAAAAACTTTAATATTCACACTTTTAGATGATTTGGTGAAAAAGTGTACTTTAATTGGTAGGCGTCGGCCACCAAAAGGCGAACTTCATTATCAGTCCAATGAAAAGTTGGTAAGTTTTGAAGTAATAACATTAAGCCCTGAAAATCCTTTTCTTGTAAAAGATTTTTGGACCAAAACCGAAGAAATGCGGCGCAAACGAATAGATGAAATGCACTCGAGAATGGAGTGCCTGACCCTAATGTCCAACTATTGAAATCATTAGTGGCTTCATTGTTGTCCTTATGGTTTAGAGTCATATTTTGTACGTTAGAGACCGGTATTGAAGTTGTAGTGACTGCGCCCTCAGCCAAATATGTGTCCCAAAGACGAACAATACAACGGAGCGGTATTTCTCTAATCAAAAGATTATTCATCCAACGGAAGGCAAACTGTAAGTATTGAACGGAATGCTTTTCCAAATGGTCATGAAGTTGACGGTCTACACGTGAGACAACACACGATAACAGGTGTACCAGTCTTTGAATGCCGGGCTGTGCGAAAGTATAATTATCTTGAATTGAGTCCAAAAGTTTAGTGAAAGACCAGAAAGAGTCGGCTTCCACTCCACTCAACGTCTCTTCACTTAGAGTCGAGACATCGAAAGATTCGACTTTAGATAAAGCGTTTCCCGGAATAAATTCTGACAAATATGTGACGAAGAAAGGAGTGACCAAATCATTCATTCCCTGCACATAACCACTGGCCGGATGTCTAATCGACCAAATGTAGAGAATGCGTTCAAATATTCCCTGAACTAAGTTTTGTTGGAATATTGAGATTAAAGGTTGCATTCGTGGGATATCGATATGGATTTGACGCCAAATGTCGTCCGCTTCCGGTCTGTTATTATAATAGCTCTCAACTAAGAGCTGATATTCGGCGCGTTTTCGCTCCAAATTTTGAGTCCTTTTAGAGCGAATGACCGGTAGATAACCCAAAAGGAGTTTCCAAGTGATGGGTCGGATCTGATTAGGGATACCGGCCCACGCAAGAGATCGTAATTGATTCAGATCAGTCACTTCATCTTCAAATACTATTTTCTTAATTTTGGCTAATTTTGGGTCACTATTGGGTTCCATATTATTCACTTTCGGCTCACTTTTCATTTCCTTATCAACCGATTTGTTTATATTTGAATCGGATTTCGAGGTCTTTGATGTCGAAGGCTATCAACAAATTAAAGATTAATGCAATCAAAACAACAATTTTTTAGTAAAATATTTCCTCAAAATTAAAATAAAAATGATTTTGAAATCAAATCTTTAAATAATGAATAAATTATTGAAAACTAAATGAGTTTTGAATGACTCAATAAAATAATGAAAACAACCGAAAGAATTACCGATTCTTTGATCAGAAGAGATGACATATTAGAGGAAAGGCAGTCATTATTGGATTGTATGCAATGATTTGCATAAATGTTATTCCGATTATTAGTATTTGTTTGGACGCAGTCATCAATAGTTGAATCCCAGGCGTCGTCACAACTTTTGGTAAAAACTTCAAAACTGGAAGAATTGTTCCGTTTGTGGCTAATCTTGTTTTGATTAGAACTCATTATTGAGTTTTTTGTCGGTGTCGTCGATGTCATCGATGACATTGAATTAGTTCTCTGTTTCTGTGATCTCATCTGCGGCTCATTTCCTAATGAAAGGCTTTTGTTTGACTGAATGTTGTTCTGATTGTTCTTCAAAATAACTCTTCCGGGAAATTTGGGGTTTGAATTACCACTATTTGATGGATCTGAAGACCAGGGCTTCCAAAACGCTGTATTCGTTGAATTCATTGCACAAACTTTTGTTTCTTTGTTTCAATAAATGGCTTTTAATCAGAAATTCATTGAAAAACCCATTCATTTAATAAAAAGCAATAAAAATTCTGAAATAAAACTCAACAAATTGAACAACAAAATGAACAAAATGAACAAGTATAGTTTACTTTAACACCATTGGATAATTTACTTTTGGTAAAACAGTTAACTTTTAGCACCAAATTATATACAATTTTGAGTAAATAAAGTAAAAGAGTCCGAACTCTTTAATTTCATTAAATTAATTTAAATGAATTAAAATTCAATTCCTTCTGATTTAATAAACAGAAAAAATGGCAGAAATGATGAAAATTTCAATCATTTGTTTGTGTATTAAAAGCGCATGACTTCAACCGATACCAGACTTTTGCCAAACCAGACATCACTCAATACTTTTATAAATGTTTTCATCTGTTTTTTTCATTTAAATTTCAATTAAAATCAATTTTATCCTCAAATTAGCGCTCAATACGACTGAAATTAAGAGTAGTTTTAAAGCATTGAATTAATTAGAGATCAATTGTTTACAATTGAGTGACATTTTTTAAATTATAAAATTGAGTGAATTAGTGGACACTAATTTAAAAAAAAAGATGTCATCCGGTTATCACAACTATGAAAGAAATGTCAAAACCAGTGATGACGAGGAAAAGGATCCCTTAGAGATAATGCTCGACAAAACCGGTTGTAAAGAAATACATTATTCACTTCAAGTTCGTACACTTTTCGTACACTTTTTCAAACCACTATTTTTTTGACACATTTTTCGCTCAAATCTTCGATACTTTCAATCGATTTATTAAATCTCTGTCTTTAAAAAAACACTAAATTTTAGCCAAAAATTATTATAATTTAATAAAGTTTTGCAATTTTTTAGATATTAAATGCAATTTTGAAAAAAATGTTGAAATAAATGTTTTTTTTTCAAATCTAAACTATTATTGACTGTCCTTTCAATTAGATTTGAATTAATTTCAGGATTGTATGGCAGAACACAGGGATTGGAGGAAATGTCAAACTTTGGTTCAAAAGTTTAAAGAATGTATGAAAGAATACGAGAAAAATAAAAAACAGATAATTTAGAAAAAAAATTTAAAAGTTTTTAATCAATTAATTAAAATGAATGAATGAATGGCACGAAATGTAAATATTTGGCAAAAAAATGAAATAAACTTAAAATAAATTAAATTCTACTATAAATTAAATTAAGTCTTTATATCACATCTCAAGTGATTATCATAGGAATAGCCGTTTGAAGTTCTGTTATGATTGCCTCTGAAGTTGGAATTTGTGAAGTTATAGGTTTCGGAGTTAGAGATAGAACTGTCGTCATAATAATCGAGTTCTTCCGTGTAATCGATATCATTTTGATGCGTAAGAAAGTGGTGGTTCTGTCGGGTCGGCCACATCAGGTGCGTCACTATAGCATAGGCCAAGAAATCCGCCGCAGAAGAAAAGCCTATCATTTAATTAGAAAATAATTGACTAATGATTTCATTTTTACAGAGTCCGACCGGAAATCAATTTATATCTCCACATGAGTTCAATCTGTAGGGCAACCATCGCTACGAGTGGCAAATGGACGAACCAAACGAGTATTCCGGCGCCGAAATGCAAATAAAATTTGAGTCGTTTTTGATCGGTTTCTAACATCATTGAGAGTCGCAATTCGTATAAGAACCACATCATCAAAATGACCCGAAAGGCAAGACTTATCCAACCGGGGAATGTGTGGTATTCATCGATTTCTTCAATTGAATTCACTGAATGCTATCATAAGTTTCAAGAATTAAAATAAATTTTAAATGAAAGAAATCAATACAAACCTTAATCCAAATGAATAAAACGATTTCAATAACGATATAAAGGACCCAGGCTATCAATATTAATGGCTTTGCACTGATCTCTGCTTTAGTTACGGGCCATCCCTTTGCGATTATCATTACAAACAGAATAAAAAGCGCCTAAAAAAAGAAAAGTTTGTCTTTAAGTTCTATGAATTTTAAAAAATACAAAAGATTTGACTCTATTTAGAATAAATTTCATTGGAAATGAGTGCAAATTACCAAGGATAGTATTTTGATAATGTCGGCCACTGTATTCAATATTTCAAATCCCTGTCCGTCGTGTGCGAACACAATTTTATGTAATCCAACGAAAAAATATGACAAACAGTGCATAGAGAGTGAAATCGTGAATAAATACGTCAGTAAATTACGGATCTTTTGAGAACTGAAGGCATAGAGTTGTGCCGACGTAAGGATTATATAAAAAACAATGAGAATAAGGTATAAGAGAAGGTCCTAAACCACCAAACAATCAAATATTGTATTAATTGACCGCAACCTCAATATGTGACAGATTTATCTGACCTGTTGTTCAAAAGAGAACTGATGGTCCAAATCTAAGGGCTTATTCGATGCACTATTTGGATGACCGTTCACTAACCAGACATCATATTTGATAACAGAATTGTCAGACGATCCGTCCCTCCACTCACACAACATATTGTTTGAATCATTGTTTGAATTATATTTCTTGAAATCACGAAAACACGCGATTAGAAGTAATAACCAAAATCTGTTCAAAATTAAACTTTTCTTTTATAACAGTTTTCGAATTAAATAATCATTTAATGAAAGACAAGACTTTTGTAGAATTCATTTCAATTTAAAATTTTTTTTTAAAATTGAATTCTTTTTATTAACTATAAACTACTTGGTAAAACTATTATCGAGGTCTTTATTTTCATTAATTCAGATAAAGTTTGAATTTATGAAAACTTCATTTAAACTTTAAGGTAGTTTTCCCGGAATTCCCTTGAGATCTTTGAAAAAAAAACCTTGGCAAAATATCCTTATGAGGAGGCAAAGGGAGCGCCCATTCATAGAAGTTTTTACCACTTTTCAAGAAAATAAAAAATGACTTCAAATGCTTTAAATATCAAAAAATACTAAAAAAAACAGAAATATAACATTTTTGGCTATTTTTAAGATTTGCCTCTCATTTAAAACAATTTACTTCTTAGAATAGCATCTTGTTAGGTTTATATTTATAAATGATAGCGTTTTTGAACTCTTTTTTGAAATACAAATTATTATTTTATATATATTTTTCATTCAAATTTCCTTCACATCAATAAATTTAAAGTTCAAAAATTCAAGTTCAAACAATAATTTCACCAGGTCAAACATTGTAGTAATGATAAATTAATTCAAAATTTATCTTTCTTTTAAGCTTTAAAACTTAATTTTAACTAGCCCAATTTTACGGAAACAGATAATTCGCTGAAAATTATTTTGCTATCAATTCTATAAATCATAACTTATGATTCATAAGCTTTCTAAAGAGACCAAGATCATTTTAATACACTAATGTTCATATAGAGTTCTCTTTCTAAGATTAGATAAAATTGAAATTTGAATGGAATTTATATTTTTTTAAAATTTCAAGTTTTAATTGAAATTTGAATGAAGGCACTAAAGTAGCATGCTAATTTATATCTTCAGTTAATTAAAGAAATGCAATTATTTTAATGTAAAAGTCTTTCGTTTGAATAAAATATTTAAGACATTAAAGGAAGTGATTAATAAAAGAGTGATTCAGAAACTAATTGGTTCTCCGTTTGAATAACTTTGCCTTAAAGTTAATAAACAGACGTCTGTTTTAGACGTAGAGTTGAGTAGAGTTTAGACGGAGAGCCAGAGAAAGGAAATAAGTGGAGGAATAAGTGGAGGCTAACGGATATTCTAAAAGAAAGTCATAAGTCATACGTCGGTTCCTTTTGGTCTTCAATGACATAAGTGAACTGATAGTTCTGAACAATTTGTGAGCTCTTGAGGGCACCGTCACAGAGGGTGCCATCAATGCAGGGCACGTAACGGATTATATCCATTTGATTTTTTGGACGACAGTTTTGGTCGAATGCCTTTTCGTCAATTAAGTTGAAAATGGGTTCACAAAAACCATTTTGACTTTTAGTCGAATTAGTGATAACTTTGTTATGATTTTTGTAGTTTTCATATGAGTTATGAATCTTTAAATAAAGTTCTCTATTGACTAAAATGAGTGCACTTGTCTTGGAGTCCATCTTCTCGTTTGGACCCAAATGTTTGGTCACATTTCCAAAAACATATCCATAACTGTCTTCATTGAACTGAGAGTCAGACTTTGCGACACCGAATCGGGCGATAACCTAATCAACAATTATTCAAATATTAAACAATTAATCAAATAATAAATTAATACAAAATTAAATTTACTTTTAAGGGATCAGTCGATGGACTCCAAAAACCTCTTTCTCGAAGACATTCATATGTTTTAAACAAAACAATAAATAAAAGCAATTTTGTCGACAATTTTAACATTTTTTGTTCATTTAATGAAAAACGTTTTGAATGAGAAATGAGTGAAACAAAAATGAAATAATAAATGAGTAATAATTGAATTAAATGTAAATACTTTTCTTAACACCAATAAAACGATTGACTCATTTAATCCTATTATCAGTCAATTAAACAAATATTTAAAAATTCAATACGTTTTGATAAAAAGGTAAGAATAAAATAATAATTGATTTTAATTATTTATTTAAACGAATTTCATTTTATTATAGTTATTATTTCACCAAAATTTGTGATATAAAGCAAATGATCGCACATTAAATCTAAATTAAAAACAGATATAAATAATATTTCTATAAATTGTTTTTATGTTTAATTGATGTTATGTTTGAGTGACTGTTAGATAGCGTTAGCGTTGGCTCTCGTTTTCATTTCAAACATTTGTATTAGAGATGTAACTTTTCAACCCTTGGACGTTAAGGGTTTTTCCAGACCCTTGTGTAAGGGTCGGGAAGGGTCTTAAGATTGAATATAAGGGTCGGGAAGGGTTTCATTTTTAGGTAAAAGTATGCCTTTTAAACCCTTATTTTTATTATATAAAATCATATTTTAAAATAACAATGTTTTTGAATGAATATCAGAACACATCTATTGATTACATCACAAAACTATAATTTGATAGCATTTATTGAAATGATAGCACGTGTCCTATGCTTTTAAAATAAATATTTTATTAAAAATGGAAGCAAATAATGATAATTGTGGGCAAAATAAGAGACAGAAAACCATCGAAAGTTGTTTTGGTGAACAATCAAAAAGAGATTTGTATTGATTTAAAAACAATAAAAAATTAATTGAAACTATTTGTATCATTAAGGGTTTAAAGGGCATACAATTCAAGGGTACGGGTTTGGAAATTTGTCTAAGGGTCGGGAAAGGGTTTGTAACTTGTAATTTGCTAAGGGTTCGGGAAGGGTAGGGTCGAGAAAAATGGGAAAAGTTCCATCTCTAATTTGTATGTCTTTTCCTTTCCTTTCCTTTCCTTAGATTTTACGTCAGAGTCTTCTAAATATATGCCAATAAAAAGGTTTTGCATAGAAGAGAAACGGCCACAAATGGTGTGCAGACACTCCTACTAAAATTCTTGACTCTAACTTTTGGCAATGACCATGCTAACATTGCTAACATTGCTAACATTGCTAACTATTGCTACCACTATATTCAAAGATAACCTTTTTGTCAATTTTTCTGTAATTTACGGATCGATTCCTAAATATTGTCGAATAAATTATAATTTCTTACAAATGATTCGATGTTTTCGGCTTTTTATTAGACATATTTGAAAAACTTTACTTTACTCTAAATTAAAGTTTGATTTATAGTTTCAAATATAAATGACTTAAACAGGTTTTTAAAATACTTTGAATTAGAGATCCCAAAATCGACTAAAATTGGTTCCCTTATAATGGGGGCCCCATTTCTTTCGATTTCTGATCCCACAAATTACTGTAGTTGGTCATTTTGAACAAACAAAACGAGTGAAGCAAATACATTTTTTTAATTTCAAGGTAATTCAACCAGTTTTGGAATAAATCAAAATTTGATGGAATAAATTACATTTTTATTATTATTGTTTAACATTTCACTGTTTATTATAATTATAATCAAAATTTCCAGAATTTATAGGCAGTGATCCGTTTTGGGTCTCTATTCTGAATAGGGATGAAAAATAGATGTATTTTAAAAACGGTTTTGTATTTTTCGCATTTTTCCTGTTTTTTAAGGGGTTTCTTTTAAAGGGCTAGGGCATTTAAATATTATTGATTTTTTTATTTGCTCTGTAAGAAGAGTGGTTACAACAATAGTTACATATTTTAACGCCAAGATTATTAAAATCAGTTAAAAAATAAAAAGGTTTTTGTAATTTGAAAATCAAAATTTTTAGAACTTTTTATTCAATTAAAAAATATGCGAACAAAAGGGGATTCAATAGTCATATAATTTCAAATCTAAAAATTAAATCAATTAATTTTATTAATCAATAATTTCCGCCTCATTTGAAATATTTTCTTCCGAATCGTAATCTAAAATTTAGAAATAAAATTAATGAAAAATTGGAGCCAGACAAAAGAAATTATCATTAATGTACTATTCAGGGATGGCGAAAGGGGGAAGTATTCCGGAATACCCCCCTGAGACCAAAAAATTGGCAAAATACCCCCCTGGAAAAAAATCGGAAAAAGGACCCCCTAGCATTTTTTGAGGTCTTACCAAAAATACCCCCTAATATCCCCCTGAATATTGACCAAAATACCCCCTGAGACCTCCCTGAGACTCGATCCTTTCGCCATCCCTGGTATTATTCCTAAACAAGGCTTTGAATTTTTCATACTATATAAAGCCTGTTATCCGGGATAACTTATCCCCTAATTCTGAATAACATCTCTATTTTGATTCGACGGAAGTTTAAAATATGTTTTAATATTTTTTGTGAAATTTTTGTTTTAAATGTCATTCAAATCAGAGTTAAACAAAAAACTAAATAT
The DNA here is from genome assembly GCA_034700165.1 of Galumnidae sp. Gr-Ori-00277. NCBI lineage: Eukaryota > Metazoa > Arthropoda > Arachnida > Sarcoptiformes > Galumnidae > Galumnidae sp. Gr-Ori-00277. Next base: position 4,955 of record JAQIXI010000010.1, on the reverse strand, counting down.
ATATTTAATTTTTGCAAATTTTGTCATACAATTCACTAAATAAATTCATTCACAAATGTTTTAAATATTTGATTTCTTTAAAAAAAATCAGAGATTTTAATTGAATTTTCAAAAATATAGAATTAAAAGAAAAGAATATATTTTGAAATAAATTTAAAATAACAATAATTTAGAGAACATTTATTTTTCTAAATTTCACGTATGAGTGATGGCATGAATGGCCTATTTTTGTCACTTTCTGTTCGGTTACTCATGGGTTCACTGCTCTGATTGTCATTTGATTGAGTAAAGTAGCTTGGTGTTGTAAAATTAGTTAACCCACAGATAAATTATATTAATTTGGTGTAAAGGGATTAAGAAATTGCATTACTATATATCGGTCCCAACGGATGATTTACTCAATCGATTGGTGACTGTATTTGTCAAAAATCGATGGAAATAACATGAAATAAGACATTATCTCTAACAAAGAAATTAAATATCGTTTCGATATATTTATTGTGAAACTAAACTAATTGACATTTGAGTCAATTCAAACTTCATTTGACTTCAACTCTCAATTATTTCACAATAAAAACAATAAATCGAATGTTTTTCTACTTTTTTAAATAATTAATTATATATTTTATTGATTAGAAAAGTGTTTGTAGGAAAAATTAACAAGAGCAATATAATTAGAGGTATAAATTATTCGTCAAATATTCTGCGCATTTTTCAAAGAAAAGCGCGAATTTTAGGGAACAAATCATATATAATATTATTGATAAAAATTGTAGTCGTTTTCGATGTAAATGTATTAATATATGGATATTCTCTGACGTAAACGTATATAAAGAAATAATTTGACGCTTTATTTGCTTTAATCCTCAATCCTTTGAATGGGTTTAAAGACATTTTACCCAAATATATATTGAATTCATTGAAAAAAATGGAAGAATTATTTTCGACAAATTATTTGCCACAAAATTTGTTATTTTTTGAGATTTAGCTATTTTTGTAAAAATTAATTTCGGATGACCAAGTATATAAAACTGTTGGAATTATTCTTTTGATTTGTTTATATGTTTTGGTAAAAATATTTACGAAAATTTTATCATTTGATTTGATTATCAAAATAGAAATAAACTATAGTTGAGATTCGAGAGACTCCAACTTCTGCCAGATTAAACTTTTGAAGAACTGATGGCTTTTGATCTGATTGTAAGCATTCCTTTTGTATCCGAGTCTTTTTTCTGGAATCTGTTTAAAAAAAACATTAATATATGAAAAATATTTTAGATTAGAGTAAAACTGACGGCCTCTAAGACTTCAGATAATATATTCTGAGCGCCAATGGATTCAATTTCTGACAACAATTTGGGAATTCCTTCGACGACTAATTAAAGAATTTTATAAATGAAAAAAACAATTGATCTGAAAATTACCCCTCAATAGAACTTCTGTAGTGATATCATTGTCTTCTTTTATTTGTCTTTTATCGCAATATAAGTCGAGGGGAGTGTTTCCCAAAAGCATTTCTAATAGAATAATACCGAACCCCCAATAGTCCGCCTCTTTTCCATATTCTTTACCCTGAATTCAAAATTTAAATAATACTTAAATAAATTCAAATTTGATTTAAAATGAACCTGGATTATTTCTGGCGCCAAATAACTACATTCGCCGAATGGATGACAACTGACTTCACACCCCTTTGCGGTTTCGAAATCGCAAAGTTTGAGTCGACCACATTTCTCTATGAGTATAGAATCGGGAGAAAGGCTTCGGTGAAGAACTCCATTACTGTGTAAAACATTCAAAGCGATGGCTAACTGTCCACTTAAATATTTGACCACTTCTTCAGGAAGGGGTGCGCTTTTAATAACGACACTCAGAGAAACGGCATCTCTAATGTGTTCCGATACGAAACAATAGGCGGATTCAGTTTCAAAGAAACCCTTCAGAGTTGTTGCGTAGGGATGTGGTGACACCTTCTGCCAAACCAGTCGCTCATTCATTACTCTTTTCCATCCGGAGTTAGTTTTTCTCATATGTGCCTTCCATACAATTTTCATGACTCCCTCATCATTAGTCTTGTTGTGAGAAATGATGTGACAGTTGGCAAACTTCCCGCCGTAGTCAGAGCCCAACAACCCCTCTATCTTTGTCTGTTGACGCGACCAAATACTGTAACTCAAATCCATTTGAATTGTGCCAATACTCTCATCGGTGCCCTAAATATCAGAAAAAGGGATTAAGTGATGACAGTTTTAGTGCAATATTGAAATTATTGCCAGTCATTGCCAGTCATTGCCAGTCACTTATACAAAGGGGATTAGGTGGGCACGGACTTTTAGGTAGTCCAGGTTTCTCATCATTTTCGAGTAGAATATCAAAAAGTAGAATAGGAATGTCTCTAGGTAAAAATTGCTCATTACATCAGAAGAGGGCGTAACGATCAATTTTGTGAAAAATACATAAAAGTCATTTTCTCAAAAACCATAGGTGATAACAAATTGAGGTTTTCACCTAAATAAGGTCATAAGGTCCTCCAACACTGGAACAATTGGGGGCGCCGAAGGCGCCCCCTAGCGGCCAAAAAAAATTAAACATTATTCAAATAAAGTATTATTACTGTGATGGAGCGAATACTATTTAGGTGATATAAGTGACTGGATTATTATAACTTCGGCCTTGTTAAGTTTTTTAGAAATGAGTATTAACTGAAAAATAAGAAAACCGTTTAATCTTTGCTCTAAAAACACAAATAACTTGAAATGTGTGCAAACCATTGATTTTTAGACTAATTCTCAGAATTCTAAGAATATTCCTACGAATAAAAAAAGAAAATAGTGTCTAATGCTTACCATTTTGTGCCAATCAATTGTTGCGAAGAATGGGTGTTCTTTAATAGACTTAATTCCGGTCTCTTTATGCCATTTGAGTCGTTTTGTTGGATCCTATTTCACAACAGCGGATAAAATATAAAGAAATCATAAATTGAAGCCAAAGTGCGTTAATAAATAATTATTACTTTTTCGAGAAATGCCGACAAAATACTGAAAGCATTTTTAGATAAATAATCCGGATATTCAATCGGTGATCGGATGATGTCTTTAGTGTTTAAATGAAAATTTAATAATTCAGAACAAATGAGTATTGATTTTTCATACCATCGATCGCTTCTTTACAGCTCTCTTTCGAAATATCTCTTAATAGTGAGTGAATAGAATTGTGTTGAGAGAGAAATGTCTTTCCTGTCAATAACTGATAGAGACAACAGCCCAGAGACCACCAGTCAGACGATGGCTCTAATTATTGACAAATTTGTTGACAATTCAATTGTCGACTAATCAATAGTAATTACCATAAGACTCTCCTTTCAGGGTTTCGGGAGCTATAAATGGATATTTTAATCGTTTAATAACATCCAATTCGAAAGGACAGCCTCTTTGCTAAAGATGTCAAAAGAATAAAAATTACTCATTACTAACCACTTGTTAATTGATTCTGGGAAAAACTCAATTTTAAGCAATTAAAAAGTCATTTAATAGTCATTTGTCGTCTTCAATGTCAATAAACTTTTTTTTAGAGGGAATTCCTTAAGAATTAATTTTTATTTTTTTTAATTCAAATTAAAAAAAGGTTTTGAAATAAAACTTTTTTAATGCTCTTCTATTGTGTCTCAAAAGGAAAATAAAAATAAAAATAAGGGAATAGAAAATCAATAATTTTGTGAAAATTAGAGTTGAATTGATTTATGAGTTATGAGTTATTCAAACTTTTCATTGAGTTTATGTAAATTAAGTGCAATTAATTTGTCTGATTTTCAATCTTTTTTGGCAGACATTCATAAAATGCAATAATCAATGGGTGCAGACCTTGCAAGTGCTCAAATCAGTGATCCGGACTCGTCCTCTCCAATCTAATGTTAATTGTTCTGTATTAAGACATCGGTGAACTAGGTTATTTTCATGAAGATGTGACAAAGTGAGTATAATCTGTGCGCCAATAGCACAGACATCACTTTCTTGAAGGGGAACGTTGTCTGCTATTAATGATTTCAGTGAAATGCTTGGAATGCTATCCGATAAAAAGCATGACCTGAACGGGGAATGCGGTAAAACACTCTTTTAGAATAAACTTCTCAATAATCGTTAAAATTAGTCAAAAAGAGATAACATTTCAAAAGAAAAACGAATTGAAATTCAGTGAAAGAATAAAAAATCATTTGATTGAGAGATGGCTTCCAATTATATCATTCAAACAATTTCTGTTATAAAATATTTAAAACAAAGTGAGGACCCAATGAAAAGACACTAACCTGTTCTCAAGTTCAACGTTTCTGAATATCGGGTGAAAGTTTGGATGCATTGACACTACTCTCAGTCAAAAGCACTTCTGTTTTTTTGGTTCAAAGACTAAAACTCTTCAATAAATTAAAAGGCGTTCATATCTTCGACACTAATTAAAACAATGGAAGTCAACTCTTTTGATGAAACAGTGGTTATAATCAATAGGAGTTTCACTATTTTTGAAGCACTAATTTATTCAATTATTACTTAATAAACTTCTATTCATGAAAATATTGATAATTATTTTGAACAAGATTATTATGAACTAGCACATAAATATCAAGTGAGCTTAAATTTAATATTATTATATTTGAATTTAATACCTAGGTATTATTTTACTGTTATTTTTGATTTTATTTTAAAATAATATCTTTGGTTTCAAACTGAACTGAGTTTTCAGTATTAAAGTCTAGTTATATAAAACTGACTAACAGTCAGCTCAACATTTTAACTGCATTTGTGAACACAGCCTCTCATGCATTCAGTTTTTAGCAGAATATACGAGTATTCTGTGCGATAACACAGTCAGACACATTTGACACAGACTCACTGGCGTCTCTCTCTCTCTCCCTCTCTCTCCCTCCCTCTCTCTCCCTCCCTCTCTCTCCCTCTCCCTCTCCC
>JAQIXI010000009.1:0-58755 GCA_034700165.1 Galumnidae sp. Gr-Ori-00277 | reverse complement strand
ACAATACCTTATGGACAGGAAGTGTTGGTCCTTCGGCCTACCACACCTAATAATAAACATAAGGATTACTAAAATAACCGGGCGGGCGGGTGGGTGGGGGAAAAACGATTTTATATACTACATTCTTACTCCGTAAATGTAGTGAAAAATAACATGGTAATTTCTAAATTATTTTATATTCTTTAAAAAAAATATAACCAATAAATAAGTGATAGAAATTTGACCTAAAAATTCTGACTATAACCTAGCTAAAATAGTAGCAAACTTCTAGGATTATTCCTCTATTATTTGGTTTATTGTATATTAAGTTAATTAAACAAAATTAAACTCATTTCTGAATAATTCATTTTAAAAGAAATTATTTTAATACTTTAATAAATGGTTTCATTTTAACCCTTTAATCATTTAATAAGGTTTAATGTTTACTATTTTGAACAAAAATTACTTAAATTACCTGACACACACACACACACACACACACAAAACACACTCTACCAAACAATTTCAAGAACTGCTATTTTTCATGAAACCTCGGTTAACAACTATTAATTAATTAAATTTAATTAAACTTAATATTCATAAAAGTAAAAACATTGCTTAAAGTGTTTCTCCACTAAAACTCTTAATTAACACATATTTAGTATTAAACAATATTTTCAATTTAAAATTCCTTTAATACCATTTAAGTTAATATACATATTCTATAATAAATAGATTAAAATTTTAAAATAAATTAAAAATGAGTTTTAATCAAATGAAATACATTTGAATATTTATTGATCTATGAGTTGATATAAATTATTGTCTGTATTTCTACGAAACTTTTATAGTTAAGAGAACATCGAAAAGAGATGGTATTTTAAGATATATTTTGTTGTCGATAGTAATGTTATTATAGATTTTGTTGGATTAGAAGAGTTCCCACATTTCTCTCACGAATCTCAAAGAATTGTTTCTCAGATATATTTAAGTAAATTTAGTAAAATTTGCCGCAAAAATAAAATTTATAATCAATTAATCATTTTTGAAACAGAGATTAGTTATAATGGAGTTATGTTAGAAAAAGCAATTAGTCTTTCCATATGTTCACAAACTTATGAAAACTCATTAATAAGTTGAGTGGAAATAAGTAATCCTTCAATAAAATAATAAAACCTTGGAAAGAGTCGGGAATTGCTAATAATTTAGAGATACAGGTTTTCTGGAATAACACTCTGAAAGAGAGACCCTTTCGGGTAATGGTTTTGCTTTCGGAGATTTCGGTCATTAGATTCAAAGGTATTATTTTATAGGAAAATATACGAAAAGAAATTCATAATTAAAGAAAAAGAATTAAAATATTTGGGTTAGAGTTAAGAGGCTTTTATTAATAACTGAAGTGAAAACAATACTTTTATTGAATGTATTTCTAAATATAACATATTTTGAAGAGCGATAAAATCGATGACATTTTCTATTTTCACGGATAATAAGATTATAAAGAATTAAAATGAATAATTGTACATGTGCAAAATGCACAAACTACTTTTCCCATCAGTTTCTTTGGGATTTTCATAAATTAATGTTTTGTTAACTTCAATGGTGGGCAGCGCTGACCATAATTTTAGGGATTTGAATGTTAATTAAAGTTTGGTCAGAATAAGTTTGTATACGATTTTATAGAATTAAAAGCTGTGAAACAGTTCCCAGAATAACGACGTGTAAAGAATGGCTTTTAAACTCAAACTAAGAGTCAAGGGATGAACAAAAGGCAACTCTAAAGTTCTCAACAGTGGGAACCCTACCAAACATTGAATTGCAGATCAATTCCATTGAATACTTAAATGTGTAATCTTTAGCTAATTTTCACCATTACTTTAACGCTTAAAATAAATACTGAAATTTGTTTTCATTGAAAGTCTTATAAAAAATTAAGGATTTATTAAAAGATTAGTGTTTTATAAATGAATTAAAGATAAAATGATTTCATCGAAATTGCATTTAAAGTGAAATTAAAGTTAAGATTGTATTCAAAATGAAGTCATATATTGATATTAATGAGTTTCATTAGATTTGGTGTGATTTGGAAAAGTTCCCACATTTCTCACATGAATCCCATGAATCTCAAAGAATTGTTTCTCAGAGACTAATTTTGCCAATAATTTTAAAACTTTAATTCAGGAGATGTGAGAAAAGTTTGAAGAGAAAGAAATACATAAGTTTTCATGAATTGAAAAATTAGTTATTATTGTTATAATAGCGTAGAGTTCGACCAGAATTTCTCCCAATCGAAGGGCTCCTCATTTCATGAGAACATTGAGAATAAACTCTCTTCTGATAAAAGTGTACTCAAATATAATCAAAAGTTGAGATAATCAAGATAGAATTTGTTAAATTTAGCTCAAATTTCCTAAAATTTCACGACAAACACAACAGATAATGACTTTTCGATAAGAAGTCATTATTTTGTTTTTATGAAACAATGAATAATTATCTCCAAAAAAGATAACTGAAAGGCAACCAATTATGAAAAGTCGTGCCTCATATCACTTTTAAAAAATGATCCTGGATGCCACTTATATTGAACTAAACCCAATAAAAGCTTTTTGTGAAAATTCTGTTTGAAAAAAGTCTGAATCAATAGTTGATGAAAAAGTGAGCAAACAATAAGTTTGGCAAACATTTCAAAAGCGGATAAGAATTTTGTTGTTTCGTAACAAAAGTTGTCAAATGTTTGGGAATTTAAGACGAATTGTCGAATGCAATGGAAATGTCATAATTTGGAAAAATGTGATCTTATCGAAGCAATTAATAGAGATTAAGTACTAATCATTAACTTTCTTCTGCACTAAACTAATGTTAAATAAGAGCAGACATAATAATAAATGATTAAATGTGAGCTGTGCTGAACACTTCTGTCTCTAATAATAATTTCAGTCACGATCTCAACAAAAACTTGATGAACACCAGTGAGAATTTGGCCCAAATATTTGGTATTAAGAATTGTGTTAAACATTTAATTATCTCTAATTTGTTTTACACTTTTCTCTACTTGTCTTCAATCACTTAATTGACAAAAATCTAATCATAAAATGCAAAGCATTTCAAAGTATTTAAAAAAATAAAATAAATAAATGAATCAAATTCTTTGTCCAAAACATAAAACGACAATAAATAAGCCCTAATTAATCACTATATCATGACTTATATTGAAAGCTAATGAAGCGGATGGAGTACTGATATCTCCACTTTTCACACGTTTTGTTGTCCTTCACTGAATTCCAGCGAAACCTTAAAAACAGGTGAATAAGACTTGAAGTGTCGATTTTCATGCCTTCAAAAAGCATTACTTAAATGGGATTTAAGTTTTTTTCTCTTAATTTTTCTGTTTTTCAAATCATTTCTTTTAAGACTATGAAATGAGTGCCAAAAATATTCTCGTGAGCACTGGTTTTGTCTATGAGTTAATGTATGGCTCAGATATTGGTCTATAGCCCTGTTGGCCATCACTCTATCGCAGAGATCTCTTAGTCGTGATCTAAAGGTTAAGGTAAAGGTAGTGTAGAACTACTCATAGACACTATCAAACGTCACGACCTAATTGTAAAACAAATCGTTTCAATTAAAGTGGTTTTTGACCGAAAGCCAATCTCTCGTTCATTGAATGCGATTTAATGTTCTCTAATATAAACTTCTTTTCCTTAATTTTGAAATTTTCTTCAAAAAGATTTATTCAATCGTTTTGATTGCCTGAGAATAACACGAAAAACAATACTGACATCAAATTCATGAGAAAATATACTAAAATTGCAAATCAAATGATTGATTGAAACGAATCTCAAATCATATTATATTCTGACTCACGTTTTGAATAATTAAGTTTAGATTTTTATTCAATTATAAAAACAACTCAAAAGTGTTACAACTTTTTTAATGTTTATTAAATTTAATAAAAACTAAAAAGAAATGATCTGAAACTGAGAACTCAACTCATAGTTTGACCGATACTATCAATGAGGAGCGAATTTCCGGTTCCTGTATAATGAAAACCCGAAGCAGTACTTCCTTTCGGGTCAGACGATACTCACACTTAGCTATAAATTCATATTTAAAGTGCAAAATAGGACCCATCCCTCTGTGTTGGACTTGTGCATAGGCATAGGCAAAGGCGCGGACATGCATTGTGTCGCCCTTATCGAGCCTTATGCCTGTGCTGTGCACTCATATGCTTATGAAATGCTGAGATCGTGGGAAACGAATTCTTGTCAGCTCTTACTCTACGTTCGCTTCGATGGGAATCGAAAATCTCTTATTGTTTTCTCATCGGAATAGTCATAGAGTTAGAGACAAAAGTGAAAAGGGATGAGAAGAGACTTCTCTATTAATTACTGTCCATTAATTTATACACTCTTTTGTGTATTTTATGCGCGAAATGCCATACATTTGTCTAAACTCTCATTAAAATTAAGTGAAATTTTAACCAAATTTTGTGAACCATTAGAGAAATGTATTCAAAATAATTGATGAAAAAGTTATGCATTTTATCACAAAATCGGAAAAAGTTTCTCAAAATTTGGAAAAATTGACAAAATTTTAGTGTAAAACAAAACAAATAATTTTTGAGTAATTAATTAAAAGCTGTCCCTCTCTTTACTTTTGCCTAATTCTACGGCTATTCCTATGAGAAAACAATTAGGTTTTTCCCATTTTCCCATTCATTTCCCATAGAAGCGAATCAGTCAATGTTCACAAGAATTTGTTTCCCACGATATCTAACAATTCAGACAACACAACAAACAACACAAACGTGCGTTTGGGTGGAGTCTTGGGCTGGAATATCATTGCTGTGATGCTTATGATGTGCGAACTCTTCGATAGGGCTGACAAAAGGGGGGCTCACAATACTATCCGCGCCTCTAAGTGGGATCAAAGTGGGATCGGCGGCAAAGAGGGATTGGACTACCAGTGACTTATATACCAACGCTTATAAACGCTGTATATAACAATTTATGCGATAATATGAGGACTGAGACCTAACCAAACCGTTGGTCTGTAGTTGACGTCGAGAGCACTGCATATAATGTCATACAAAATCTGTTCCTCTTTTTAAAAACATTTAAATCTGTTTCCAGTTTTCAAAAAGTTTTTTAATGAAAATTTTTTGTAAATAATATAAAATAATAATAAATAATAATAATATTAATAATGAGATGATATAAACTCATTTAGTCATTGGACCACTTCTTCACAAATGGATCAAAACTGAATCAACAAAAGATATAAAACATCAAAGGAATGTCATTATAGCTCAACCATTATATCGACTCAACCCTCCACTCAGTCTATTCTGTGCTGTTTTTAAACTCACTTTTTCGACATTTTTTTGTTATTCGAAACAAATATTTTGTATTTTTGTTAACAAAAGTGGAGATAAAATTCAAGAAATAATTGAAAATAAGAGCAAAACAATTGTCTGAAAGGAATGCCGGACCAATTCAAGCAATACGAGTCAGGCACTGAACAGAGTAGCCTTGAAACCAGCCCTCCAACTACTCCGACCTCAGAAATACTAGAGTTGGAGAATCAGCCGCCGGGCTCTCAGTCTGTGTCTCAATCGTTGTCGTCTTCAGGTGCGGTGACTTCTGTGGTCACTGGAATGCGTCAATCGACTCATCGCAACAGTCAATTAGCGATGAAAGTTAAACAAGAAATGTCTGAGACTAACAACAACTGCAAATACCAGAGCTATGAATGCTATGAACGCTTCAAATGTGATACAAACAATAACAGCAATAAAAACAATTGTATTAACCAAAAGACAATTATTGCCAAACAAATCCTGTCTGTGATCCGTAACGACGACTTCGAAGAATTACTAATTATCCTCAGATCAAAACCAGATTTGAATGTTTTCATTAACGGACAAACGGCTCTTCACTATTGTCTTCTTTTGGGTAATCATTGAATTTATAGTTAAAACCAAAAAAATTCTTTCATTCGTTTCAAAGTTATGTCTCAGAGAAGAGAAAATTAGGAAAATTGTCGGTTTAGACACCGATCCTATTATTAAATGAAAAACAAAATACTTTGTCTTTCACTCTATTCTGTGTTTTAAATCAGCGCTCAAACTATTGATCAGATATTTCTTTCTTAAAGTTCTCCCTTTTCTTCCTCTCCCTTTTGTGGGCCATTCCTTCCATTTCGTACTCTTATAGGACTTAAATCTCTTTATGAAAGAAAAAACATTTTAAAGAAAATTTGAGTAAATTTTTAAATTTGATTTCGAGTCTAACCTTTAATTCATTAAATTTAATACCGATTTCTCAGATAATCTGTTATTTTATGTCAAAAATAATAATTTCTATGAATTCGTAAAAATTATATTTTGTGTCAATTAATTGAGATTTTCCTAAATTATTGTTTTGTATTAATAATTGTTTGGTTAATGTTAAGGTCGGGACGTTTCGTGGTGTCGGCAATTAGTGTTGAACGGCGCTAATCCTAATCTGTCTAATCACGACGGGTGGCATCCCCTCCATTTGGCCGCTTCTTATGGCCATAAAGAGATTCTTAGTTATCTAATTAATTGCAATAATAATAAAGAAATGACAAGTGATGTGATCTAATTGTTGGACACCCATCGCACCCGTTCCACAACTTTACTATTCCGGGCTCTTTAGTCTTTATTGATTCCTAAAGAAAAGTAAAATATTAATAATAAAAGAAGACATAAACTGATTTGTTGTGCAAAATGTTGTGCAGCTCTTAAACCAAATTCTAATAAAGAAAATTAGTTCAAAACTTTTCCCGAAAATACAAAAAACCAAACTTTAAGACAAATATTTGTTTTATTTTGAGAAAAGATTTTGTAATTAAAATGTTATATAAATGGACACAATTTGCACATAAATATTGTTTTGATATTTATTTACAATAAAATTAAATAAAATATTTTTTCAGATATAAAATAAGATTTACTTTTAATTAACAAATGCTTTGATTGCAGTTTAATTAAAAGTTGTTTGAATACAATTTATTTCATTTAATCAATACTTCAATTTTCAACTCATCATCTGATCTGTATTTAATCTTTTTTTAAATTACCATGCAAACTTTTACCATTAAAATTTAGGAAAATTTAAGAATTGCGCTTGATCAACAAGTAATAATTTCACCCAGAAATAATGTTGGCTATTTAAATTAAATTCATTAAACAATAATAATAATTGTTTCACGAATTTAGAAACTAAATGAAAGTTATATTTAGTTGTCGTCCGAAAGCAAATAATGATTTACTGATAAAATTTTCAGTTTTTAAGGAAAAGTTGGGATTGAAATATGAGTTCAATCGCTTTTAAGACAATAAATGATATTTTGTTTCCAAAAGACTTTTTTGATTTAATAAACAAATTATAGAATAATTTATATTTCGAAACAAAGAATTAAGACTTAAAAAAATATAAATAATAACTGACTTTCAGTCTAACGATTAAATTGTAATAAACTTTAGGTTTTGTCATAAAATTTTCTTTATATAAATAGATCTCGATTTAACTGATTCAACTGATTTAACTGGATTAATTTGTAACAAAAAAACCTGGCTATATCGACCAGAACCAAATGTATTATCACAATAAGTGAATATATGAGCATGCGCATTCACTTTATTTTTATTTAATTTGAAATTTGAAAAGTATCAATGAGCATGGTATTTTTATTGATATCTTCATTATAATTGTTTTAATAATATTGTAAACAATGGATGAAACGGTAACCGAAGAGAATAAGAATCGGTTGGAAAGCAATGAAAACGAGACAATTGAGACAATGAGTCAAACATTAAACACTTCGACGACTAATAGCGACGATAAGACCGAAATCGGAGAAAATCCAATCAATCATTCAATCGATTCGTCAAAAATTTTTGTCATTAATTTGGGGTCACTTTTCCTTCGGATCGGAAGAGCGTCGGACTCGACTCCAAAAACAATTTATAATGTAATCGCTCGAAAGAATCGCTCGAATCAATTGGAATCAATTCGTGGCTCATATTTAATGCCCACAAATATGATCACTAAAGATGTGATTAAGAGTTTAAACGAATCTCAAAACTCAGCCCTCAATGCCTTAAACTCTACTCTTCTGTCTTCGGGAAGAGTCAGAACTCCATCTAATAAAGACGTTATCATTGAATTTAACAAAAGATCAAAACCATTAGTTTTACCCAAAAATGACAAACAATGGACTAAATTAAATGGTGACGAAGATATTCTTATTGGAGATGAAGTGCTATATTTAAAGGAAAGCCAATCGTTTCACATCCGTTGGCCAATTAGGAGGTATTTCAATGTTTATTTCAAAGTATTGACCACTTAATTATCTAGAGGTCGGCTTAACGTAAACAGTGGTCTCTGCGGTTCCCTCACAACTGTTATATCAGATCTGCAATCAATTTGTCAGAAAGTAATTGAAAAGGAATTTGAAGTCCATTTGAATCAATTAAATGAATACAAAGCGGTTCTCATTATTTCAGACGTTTATAATAGAAATCATATAAAATCTTTAATTGAAATGTTATTAAATGAATTGCGTTTTGAATCGTGTTTCGTAATTCACGAGGGTAATACAACTCAATTTTATTGATTTTTTAATTTAATTGTATGAATAGCCGTTTGCGCCACTTTTGGTGCCGGACTGTCTCACGCCTGTGTTGTGGACGTCGGTTAGTTTGGAACCTAATTTTAAATTGTATTCAATTTTATTGTTTTATATTCGAGGCGATCAAAAGACTAGTATTTGTTGTATAGAAGATGGCTTTGGATCGAGAAATACTCGTTTGACTCTCGATTATGGAGGCAATGATATAACCCAACTCTTCTATTATTTGCTAAAACAAAGAGGATTTCCTTTTGATTGTAATTCTGACGCCCAAACCAGTGCTCTCTTTTTACAAGAATTAAAGCAAAAGTTTTGTCACTTGAATTCTGATATTTTGGGTCACAACGAAAAACACTTTCGAGTTAGTCTTCCGGAACAACCAGTTCTTGACTATAAAATACTTGTGGGCGATGAATGCCTTTTAGCCCCTTTGGCTCTCTTTTATCCCGAAATGTTTGCTCTCACTCTAAGTAATGGCAAAAGAATGCGAATTCTGAGCCGAAATGACGGACACTCTGACGATCCCTTCGATGAAAACTATTTGATTCAAACAAAAAGAAAATATGGAGAAACTAATGAGAGTTCGGGTCAGACAACAGAAACAAATACCGAATCAATTATTGAGGAAGAATTGGATTCCTGTGAAGTCAGTCATAACGACAAAGAAATAAATATCGGCGAACACCACATCTTAAGCTTAGATCAGAGTATTCTTCAATGTATAGATCACTGCGAATCAGAAGAACTCAAAAGGAAAATGTATTCTTCAATACTTGTGGTCGGAGGGGGTCTGTCTTTCGTGGGAATCGACAAATGGCTACAAAATCGCATTTTGTCTCAAATTCCAATTCAATTGAGAGGAACTGCTGTTGAAGTTATAACTAAACCAAAAGATATGGACCCACAAGTGGTGAGTTGGAAGGGAGCGGCTGTCATGAGTTTACTCGATTCAGCTCAAGAAATGTGGATCTCTGGAGATGAATGGCGTAAATATGGGCTCAGACTACTCAGAGAAAGGGCTTCATTTGTTTTCTGAGTTTATTTTTAAATAATATATAAATTATATTATATTTATATATAAAAATAATTATTTACACAAAATATAATTACTTTCGCTTTAAATGTAAAATATTCTCAAAAATTGTTTTTAATTCGTTTTCCAAACGGAGATTACTATAGATTTGACTCAAATATTGACGCAAACCATTGGTTTAATGTTTTGTACAAAAATATAATTAAATATTATTGAATATTCTTATAAGACTTTCGAGTCCGATGAGGTACCCGTCCTCATGATTGCCGACTTTCCACTCATCCCTATGAGTAATTGTTATGCCGTTCGGCAACGGATATGTTTTGGCGAAATCTATTAACCAAATGTCTGCCCTTTTATTGTCGTGAACGAAGAGAAGGGAACTGCCGATTATCTGAACAATTGATTCATTAATAAATGAAATTTGAAAAGAAATAAAAGAATGAATACCTCATGAGTTTTGAAAAATTGCGATAACTTTAAAGTTTCGTTGATTACAATTAATTTGTTTCGATATAATGACTGCAAACAAATTTCAATGAATTGAAATTCTGAGTAATAGTTATGGATGTCTATTGTCTATTGTCTCACCACATAATGCGGATGATTTTCAATGAATCGAAGAAATGCATTCTTCACGTGTTCTTCTGTTTTGGTTCTTTTAAAATCTTTAAATGCTTTTCCATTAGAATGTTTGAATCCTTCAATTCTAAAGCCAAGAATAGCTGTCGAACTAATGGTTTCCCTCCATATCATATATCGAGGTTTTGTTACTGCCTTTAATTGGTTTTCTTCATCTGTCGGTTCTTTTGGATCGATTGCGACCATCTTTTCGTACATATCTTTTCTAAGTTTGGGTTTAATTTTGGCTTTTGTCAACTCGTCCTCCAAATAAGTTCTGACCCCCATTTTTATGTCCATTATTGAGGGGTTTTCGAAATTTGCCAAAAGATCTTCGAGTTCGAGGTAGTCTACGTTACAATTCATTATTCACTTTTTTCATAGAAATACCAATTTTACCAATAATAGCATATAATTACTCAAAAATCATCTAGTTGCAATTTTTTTGAAAAGCACTAACTCTGATATATTAAAACTTTTCAAAATCAATGAATTCATACATTTTATTAGTAACAGAATATTAAAACAATTTTATCTGAAATTAACGGTTTTAAAGTGAATTATGTTTTGCCTTTTGTTTGATAAACAATTTTTTTGTATTTCGAACCTTTTATTGAACTTTTCATTTGTTTGTAAATAATTTTATGACTTAAACTTTAAACAAACCTCATTAAAGTCAAACAACTCTTATCTTTAATAAAGAGAATATGATTTACATTCTATTAAGAAACCAATGCTATCAATGTTATCATGGTCAAAATATATTGACAATGAGCTCCAAAAATATCGATAATTTTGAATAATAGTTATAAAGCAATAAATTTGTGGAAATTATATATTTTTGAATTAAAATAATGAAAAAAATTAATAAAAGGACTGAAATTTGAAATTAATATTTTCAAAAATTGTTGCGAAAACTAATGTTTTTTAATTCAAAATTTAATAGAATTTCATTTGACGTAATTGAGTACATAAGTAGTGAAGGACATCGATGTCTAGAATTTCAATAACTGAACAAGCAAATAGCAAATAGCAAATAGCAAATAGCAAATTGCAAAACATTTATTTCAATAAAATCGCTTTTAATATAATTTCAATATAATGTGTCCAATCATTTAACTCTATCCAATAAATTAAAAGTTGGCCTAGTTCATCTAAAATACAACTTCTAAATAAATAAATCATTGATTGTAGCAGGTGCATTTAATTAATTTTAAGACACATTTAATCCCTTCAAATGATTACTAAAATTAGAAGTTTGTTGTAATCAAATGATCAGTTTATTAGACTTTCATCAAAAGGAATGCTATAAATCATTAATTTTCAAAAGATATGATAATATATATGTTTGACCACTGATTAAACAAAAATCAATTGAATATTAAAGAAAAGGTTATGATTTGATTGACAAACAACTGATTAAAGTATTTGAAAGTAAACATAAATTATCTTAAAATAACTAAAAACCGATAAAATAAATGTCAAATCGATTCTTAATTTATAAATTATAGAAAGTGTTGACAATAATTATTGTCAAAAATTTAACTAAAAATTCTTTAAAAAAAAGTCCAAAAATATGTAATTATTTGACTAAACATTAACTAATCATTTAAATCGATTAAATTTTAAGCGTAAATATGTTTATTTGGGAAAACGTCAATCATTTTCACGTTTTTAATATAAAATGAATAAACAAATTGCAAAATGCCTTACATTCGTTATTGAATTTAATTGTCTTCCGGTATTCCGGAACCAGAGGTTTGATGACATCATTCATAATCAGTTTAAAGCAAACTTCTTCAGTTCCGTTCAGTTTTTTCATTATAGTTCCCTGTGTTTGACCGGAAAGAAAGTTTCCTGTAATGAAATGACAGACATATCTCTTATTATAATATAAATATAAATATAAGTCAAATGAATGACATTTAAGTAAATTTTAATACAAAAATAAAAAGTAGTGATTGTCTTAAAACAATAATGAATTTAATTTCAAATTACCTTGATGTCCTGCCAGTTGAACCCAAGGATATTTTTGTTTCTTATAGGTCTGCACAAAAGGAGAGGTAACCAAAGAACGTACTTTTCTCCATGCTGATATCTAATGATTCAAATTATATTTAATAAATTGACAGAAAAACAACTAATAAAATATAATCGGATTTTTATCGACAAATAAAACAATAAAAGACTAATTCATTTGATTAAAATGATTAAAACAATTTAAGCCAAATATCATTTTACAAGAATAATGACCGAAATTTTCAAAACAAAATATTCAATGAAAGAGAATTTTGAAAAACAATAGACCTTTGGTTTCTTCAAATTTTCTTCAGAATCCCAATCACTGCTCAGGTCATCACTGGATGCCTCTCCGTATTCAAGTTTAGATCGAATCAAGTTTAGGCTTAAAGAATATTCTTTATATCCATTTATAGATAAATTATTTGTTTTCGTCAAATCACACATTTTTTAACGAAATCACAAATTATAGAGAAGTGAATAAAACATTACTTTTCTGTTAAACAATAGATTTTCAGTTCAATCGAAGGACAAATCAATAAAATTGAATAACAATTTCAAATAAATTTTATATAAAATATAAATTAAAATAAAAAAAAAACAAAATTTAAATAAATTTAATTTGAAAAATGGTTTTTAATTGTTAACGAATGTAGTAAATGGAAGAGAAATGTGATCACAACTATCACATCCTTATTCCTTGAAAACAATATTCAAAATGAAATCATACGACACTCAACTAACAAACAAAACTTTTTGCATTCAATTCAATTCAATTGCAAACTTTTTGATTAGAGGTTGGCTTCAAAGATAAAACTACACTAAAAGTAAGGTAGGGTAGAGTCTCTTAGCACACGTTTTAGCACAAGGAATATTAGGCCACACCAGAGCTTACATATTATGTTATCGCCTCAACCAAAAGCATTAACTCAAATGTCTTTTTACTGACGCTTTCAGAGCTCCGAATCAATTGGAGGACAACTATTGAACGACATAACAGTTGTATTTTGAAAAATGTTTTTATAACAAAACGCTATTGAAATGTCATTAAAGTTATAACTTATGTGTCAACAAAACAGATACTAATCTATTAAATGCAAAATCATTGGATAACTATTTAATCAATTCATTCATTCAATTATATAATAGACTAAAACTGATTCCAAACTCTTGTAAAGTATAGATTGAATATACCTTCCTTTCAATGCATGGCTTTCATTACTGGTATTGCAATCGATTCAATCGAATGAAAATATTTATTCAGAACTTTATCTTAATTGTAGTTCTGATTCATTGAAACTATTATTGAATTACTGAATGACTGAATGAATGACAAATCAGTTTTCGATTAATAGTCGAAATGATAGCAACGATAGTAATGTTACGAAACATTTTTTAATACATTTCAAATTAATAACTCAAATATCAGAGACTAATCGAGCAAATGTTTATTCCGTTTTATATCTTATCGAATCAATTGAATATATGGGAAATTTGTAAAATTAAAACGAAGTCCACACAAGAGTCTGCCTTCAAAGTTAGCCTCAAAGCTCTTTCAGTATTAGTTATGTCAGAGGAAAGTAAAGAATATTTGAATTAAAATTCTCTGCCTTTAAACTGACGTTAAACTGACGCAAACGATAACCTTAGACTGAGCTGAAGGCTCTCTCTCTCTCTCTCTCTCTCTCTATCTCTCTCTCTCTATCTCTCTCTCTCTCATAGTTTTAAAAATCAAAACATTAAACGTTTAATCAGTTCTAAAACTAAGAGGTATCAGAAATTCAATCCTTTATTTAAAATTTTGTTTCGCTCTTAAGAAAATGAATGCTGTATTTGATTGACAAAAGATAACTTGAGTTCATTTCAAAACTTAATAAGAAGTTTATATCATTTATTTGGTATTTATAAATGTATTTATTTTATATTCTATTTTACGAAAATTTGAACAGTAAAGAAAAGTTGGTCAAGATCAGAATATCATATAAAGTGATTAAGACATTTGTTTTTTATTAAGAAATTATTGCCATAAATATGTTTAATATCAAAGAGTGTTTAACTTCTAAGTCAAGTCCTTTGAAATTTAAGTTCAATTATAACTTTTCTGTTTGTTTTCCATTTTTGTCAAAATATCAGTAATTAATTGTTAATTAAAAAATGATTAAATCAGAAGTTGTGATACAAAACAGAAGAAGGATTTCATTTATGGCAACATTTAGTCTCTCAGGACTTGAAATAATTACTAATATTTTTTTCACACATTTTTATTATTATCTTCTGATAATTTCTTAACAAAATTCCATAAATTATTCTGATTTCTCGTAATTTCCTGATTTTAAACTAAAATGAGGCAGGTTAATTATTTAAAAACTTTACTTAATATAGATTTATTCATATTTTCGAAACTGCCTTAAGTTGACATAAAAACTGATCCTTGAAATGGTTAAGAAAAATCGTTTTTAAACTCTTTTAGAGATCATTAAGTTTTCGAATGCAATCGTTTCAACACATAATTAATAAAATAATTTGAAAAAAAACTCACTTTTTTCAAAAACTTCAAATTAATTGTCAAAAATACTGTTGAAAATACTGAGTCCTTTAAAAGAACTTTTAAAACTCCAAAAGTATTCAAATTTTAGAGGATATAGAAGTCATAAAACTGGTGAAATACAAATACATGTATAACTAAATGTGATTGGTCATATAATTTTCATTTCAAGTTGAGATTAAAGTGTGAGCATTGAATTGTAATAATTACTAATCATTGATTAGAAGTGAAAATCAATTATTATATTATTTTCCGATCAAATAATTTATTAATCATATGTTTTCTGATAACTAAAAATATTTTTCGTGAAATCAATGATTTTTAGCATTGATTTAAACATTACGTAAAATGAAATGAAAAAATTTCCACATTTAATGAATAAAAATATAATTCTTGGTTACATTTCTATTCAATTGATAATTGTGTGAACTTTAAAACAGATATGAAAACAAGAGAACAAAGTTCTGAATTTATCGACAAATCATCGAAACAATGGAAATCTTTGTTAAATTTGAAAGAAAAATGAATTTAGAACTCATAAAATGAGGCGAAACTTCAAAATTTGAAGATATTATACTTACGGGCGATAATTTACACGATGTCTGTGAATCACAATTTTCCAAGAAGTCATCTCCTAATGACGATAGGCTGGAAGTACTCGAAGATATGCTACTAATAGAATCCCTTCTGAGCGTAGTTTTAGGCGATTGAGTGAAATAGCTTTCGATTGCGAGCGCCAACACATTAGAACTTTGATCTTCACTTTTCTATTTAATTATTAATTTATTAATATTTAATTAAATTAAAAGAAATAAAGAGAAATAATAAAAGAAACCTCTTCTTGATTAGTGGTTTGATTAGTGCTATGATCACTTATCACAACACTCGGGGCCTCCAGATGTGGGCATGAAATTGAAGTACTTTTACGCGATTGTGGCCAAACATCAGAATATGTATTATATTCGAGTTTTACATCCATTTTCGAAGAATTGTCCGAATGATTCTTTTGGTAATAATTTAATTTATTGGATCCCGAGTCAAGTGAGACAATGTTTTCATTATCGGAGTCAACAAAAGGCAAAATAATGGCAGAATCACTGCTATTAGATCTGATGACAACAGAAATACAGAATAAGTTATTGTCTTTCAGATAAGTTCTTATCAAATCAATTAAGGATTAAATTAAATCTCTTTTAAGACATAAGCGATAACTTACCGCAAACTACGACTCTTGTTATTATGTTTGACACAATTATTGGCATCTATAGAACGGCATATGGGTATTGACGTATCACTTGTGGCACAGACTTTATCACAGCTAATTGTATTGGAATCAGTTTC
The DNA here is from genome assembly GCA_034700165.1 of Galumnidae sp. Gr-Ori-00277. Taxonomy (NCBI): domain Eukaryota; kingdom Metazoa; phylum Arthropoda; class Arachnida; order Sarcoptiformes; family Galumnidae; species Galumnidae sp. Gr-Ori-00277. Next base: position 42,559 of record JAQIXI010000009.1, on the reverse strand, counting down.
CCAATTGTCTTCGTGACCACTTTCTGATAATTCATGACTGTAGTAATCACTGGGAGATATGTCAACAGGACTGGAGCCCCCAATACTGGTTGAGCTCACATTAGATAAATTAGTCCTTAATTTAAATCGATTATCACATTCTTCTCTGAAATCAATGGGTTCTTCGAAATCTTGAATGTTATGAAAATTTTGTGTAATTTTTATGATAGGATTCTCTAAATTATAACCAAAATTATAATTCTTGGAATCGATGCCCGAAATATCAATCATTTTGAGTATAAGTTTTGTTGGAAGACTTCTTTCCATTTCATTTGAAGAAATTGATCGGAAAATAGACTTTCTTTTACTTTTATGGCGATCTCTTTTCATAACCTGTATTTGAGAACAGGAATAACACTTTCGCAGCGATCCATAACTAAAAGTACTCCCTTTTGTCGTTTCTAATGACACATCACTTCTATTGGATGTAAGAGTGGATGAGTCAAAGAAATTTCTTTTAGAAAAGTAATTCATATTCAGTTTTTTTGTCATTTTATGGCTAAAACTCCTTTTCTTCACATATTTTTTAATTTACCAGAACTTCAAAAATCCTTAACCTATAAATAATCAAATGATTAATTGAGAAAATTATGAATTTCATGGATTAGTTTATTTGGTTTAGTGAACCCAAAACTAATAAAAACTTTTACTATTTATTCATTCAATGATTGAAAACTCAGGTCTAAACAATTTATCAAAAGTTTCAAAAATTTGAAGTGTTGTCACCCCAACAGTGGGGTCACTCTTTTTATAATTTGAAGAACAATTTCTCGCGATTCGACTCTTTTTAAGTTACGGTCAATGCCTTCAATCAACTCAAAAGTTCAAGAAAATAGTTGACTTTAAAGGGCCTCTCTCTCTCTCTCTCTCTCTCTCTCTCTCTCTCTCTCTCTCTCTCTCTCTCTCTCTCTCAAAGTTGAGGGTAAATCAGTATTTTATTTCTAAAGAGGATAATTAATTCTAAATAAATGTTAAGATATTTAATCTGAAGTTTTTCTGTTAATAAAATAATTAAATGTAAGTCAGAAGTGAAGGAAAAATGAAAATCTTAACGACTATCAAATGACAGATCGATTTCTTTCTTGAAAACATTTATTCAAATCTTAAATAAATTCATCGAAATCTAGAAATCAGTTATAAATTATAAACATTACTTTAAATATGAATTACTTAACATTTTGTGTTCACTTAAGAGATACAAATAAACGGTGAATACATTGAACACCGAATAAATTAATAACCGGAGGAAAGACAGTAATTAAGAGAAGAAAAGTTAATTTCCTTGAAATGAAAATTATTATAACGTAATGACGTAAATATGACTTAGTTTTAAGACATTAAACAAGTATTGAAAAATTCACTCAAATTACTAATAATAATAATAATATTAATACAAATATTAACGACTTATAATAAAATCTTTATACGATTTGAGACGATAGCTCTCAGACGATGTTTTTTTCTTAAGAAAAAAAAACACTTCTAAACAACTTATCCTAACTTTAGTTAAGATAAGTTTTCTGAGAGTCAATGACTTCTAATATTTTTTGGTTGAAAGCAGTGAAAAGTGTCACAAATATCTGCAAATGTTATGAAATTCCTGTATTTCTCTGTTTTTATTATACGATTAGTATTATTGAGTAAAAAATATTTTATATTCCTTTGACTTATATTCGCATTAAATGAGCGCTCATTAAAAGTAGAGGAAGTGTTTCCCAAAAATATTTATTTAATTAAAGAGAAAAAAGAGGACAAAATTGTCTCCAATTAACTGTTTTGAGACAAACAGTAGACAATCTTGTGATGAACTCAATGGTCAACAGTTAAGACAAGTTGTTATAAAGTATTGCATACCTCTTATGTTGAGATTACTATCAACAGATGAAAACTTATCCATTGGTTTAACAGTTATTTTGAAACCAATTTATATGAATTAATTTATCGAAAAAGAAAACACAAAATATATTATGTTTTGAATAAATTAGAGAATAAATGCATAACTTTTGTATAAGTAATGTATTTATTGACGACATTCACATTCAAGTGTTTAGCCTTTCTTTTGATCAGTAAATCATTGGACAAACTCTCGAATACAGAACAGACGGCAAACAACGCGAGAAAACAGTCAATCAAATAGTGAACACTCATTGCATTCAAACCATTGAACGCATTGAACGCATGCGTAGTCGTAGTCGTAGTCCGACTCAACACTAACACTACACAAACACTACTTTTCCATTGCATTGACACCAATTCTAACAATTCTTAAAACATCAAACTTTTTATCTTAAAATATTTTTTCAAATTTTATAAAATATTTATTTGATAAACAAATACAATCAATAAGTTTATATTTGAATGATCAAGATTGTCACTTGTGTTGACAAGGTTGACAAGGTTGACAAGGTGCTACTTTTTAAAATATGCGCTTCAAACAAAAGATATTCACAAACAATGTTAAATTCGACACAAAACAAACAAATAAAGATACCTAAGCCTAAAGACGAAAAATATTGGCAGTTTTAGGCAAATTACGTTATCTAATAAGTTTATATTTTCTATTCAATAACAAACGTAATTGTTTGCCAATATTTTTCGTCTTTAGGTTAAGGTATCTTTAAACATTAATTTCTAATTAGTTTTGAATAATTCAATTAATAATCATTTCTTATTCATTGAAACTTTTAGCAAATCTTAATCTGACCAAGGTCCATAACGTTCTTACCCTTTATATACGTCGCTTTGAACAGATACTCATTTCTGCATAAAACGACTCAATAGTTTACATTTTATAAATGATTATTTAATTACATAATAACTTTAATCCGATTTTAGAGTTACCATAAATGAAATCACATTAATTATTTATTATGAGCAAGGTCTTTTTCGTCTTATTTGTAAAGTTTTTTTTGAACCATATTTTGACAAAGAATTTCTGTGAATTGAATTAAAAACCCTCTTTTTGTAACACTTTATTTGAAGAGCCCTTTGTTTTTATTTTTGAAATTACTGTTAATAAATCGATTAAAACAAATTGAAATCAATGGCCAAAACAGAGCCGACAACCGATGAAATCAATTCCAATACAATTATGGATAAGTAATACATTCAATAACTTTAAATATGGAATAATTTTGTGTTAATTGTCTTAAGTATTGTCGAGTTATGCCGTGAAAGTGAAAAAGGGATAACAGAAAAGATGCTTCAAATAGCGATGAATGGAGTCAGTCCTTTGATCAGAGCTAATGCTGTCAACCAATTACTGGCGCTTCAGAAGATTGAGATCTGCAAACAGGGCACTCAACTATTATATAGAATCAAAGAACAGACTAAAACTCAAAAAGGTTTCACTCAAAATATATTTTGATTTATTAATTTTTGGATTAACTTTAGGTACGGATGAAGAGGAAAGGATTGTCCTCCAAATCATTGAAAAGTCTTCCAATAAAGGCATTTGGGTTCGAGACATAAGATTTCAGTCAAATTTACCACAAATTAGATTAAATAAAGTACTAAAGAATATGGAAACTAAGAAACTGATCAAATCTGTCAAATCAGTGGCCGCTTCTAAAAAGAAAGTATATATGCTTTTCGATATCGAACCCCACCGTTCGGTTACGGGTGGCTCCTGGTATAGCGGCAATGACTACGAGACTGAGTTTATCGAAGTCTTGGCTCAACAGTGTCTCAGATTTTTGTGGGAAAAGTCTAATAATGCAAAACAGAATGAGAAGAGTCCCGTTTCCCGACTCAACAAATCATTAGTCACTTCCAATGAAGTATTAAAGTTTATTTCTGACCTTGGTATTAGCAAAGTTCAACTCAGTGTTGAAGACATTGAAAATATTTTGGATACACTTATGTTCGACGGAAAGGTTGAAAAAAGAGTGTCTGTCGTCAGTAATAGCAAAGAATCGACAAAACTTTATCGATATATTGAAACGATGGCCAAAGATTCCGGGTTTTTACGAATGCCGTGTAGTGTATGTCCTGTTTTTAAAGACTGTAGAGAAGGTTCTTCTATCTCACCCTCAAAATGCACTTATTTTAAAGAATGGTTTGAAATTTAATAAATTAAACAAATTCTCCAAATATTTCCAAATTGCGTTCAGTTTTGAATTTAAAACTGATTTTATTTTATTTTATGTAATTAATAATAATATTAACGTTTGTTTTTGAAAAATTATATGAAATCGCGATTAAAATATCTTTAAAATGAGATGATTTCCAAATATTTTCGATAAAATGAAACACATTTTAAATTAAATAAATCAAAAGTCAATCAAAAGTCAACGAAATTATTGTTTTCTAAATCCTTTAAGAATGGGATAAATGTTGTCAAACGCTTCATATATTTCAGTCCTCACTTTTGCGCCTAAATATTAAAATTATTAAAAATAAATATTTAAGACATGACATGAATACCCGTCAGCACTACTTTTCCCGACACGAATATTAAGAGAACGATACGAGGTTTGACCATTCGGTAGATAAGTCCCGGAAACAATTCTGGTTCATAACTCGAGAACTGGCTGTGAGTCAGAACAAGTCCTTCCAAACGAATCGGGAATTTAACATCACAGGAACCGACCATATTCTGGATCTTAAAGTCAGAAAATTTTGCCTAAAATTTATAAAAAAAAAACATTAAATTTAAAAAAAAATTGTGAAATGTTTACATCGAAACCCAATTTTTGGACAATTCGGGCATATTTTCGGGCTGCGAGTCGGGACTGTTCTTCACTTTTAGCTCCGGTACAAACCATTTTACCGGAGCTAAATATAAGAGCAGTGGTTCGCGGCTCCCGAATCCTCATAATTACTGCCGCAAAACGTTTTGGATTGTATTCAGCATTTCTGGCGTGAAGTGCGATCTTCTTTAAGTCGAGTCTACAGCCGAGGTTTACAGTCGACACTATATTCTGGAGTTGAGGCACTATTCCCGGGTCTGTTGATACGGGAGTGACCGGAGTCATGGGAGTCATTGGTGTCATTGGACCGGACGGACCGATACTTCCAAATGGAAGGGAAGGGGTATATGAATTTGATGTCGGGTTTATGTTTGCAGATGTGTTGGGCGGCGCCGCCGGAGAGGCCGTTGACTGTATAACACTTGGAGGACCTCCACTTCGTTGTAACGGCGTTGAGGGCATTGACAAATGATCATGGTCATGATGTGGTGGTTGTATCGGTGAGGGCTGCACTAATTGGCTCTGAAGGAATGCCAAGTGTTGCTCTTCTGCCACATCCGGCCCGTCGTGGAGAGGGTTTGCCAGCGATGGCAATACATTAAAAGGGTTGACATCCATTTCTGAATTAACCCTATTTTTAAATTTGAAATTAAAGTAAATTTGACTTCAGTTGCGATCAAATAGTCATTACTCTTAAGGGATGACTAGAGTCGACACTCAATGAATGTTAATCTCTGATCAAAGAAATCAAAACTATTTCTTCAGTTTTAGCTGAAGTGTCGAAAGAATAGTCGGTCTAAAGAAAGTGTTGTTTATTGTCGTCTGTTTTCCAAAATTAAAGATACGGATCAGTGTTTCGTCAGTTGACTTTCAATTAGACCCGGACTCAACACTGCCCACCACTGATTCGTTGAAAGCAAACATAAACAACGTTTACATTTGAAGGGATTTTAGTGTTTTTCCAACAAAAAGTAAAAACTAATAATAGAGTCTATTATAGAGACATCTCTTGACTTCCGCTTCAAAACTGAATATTTTTGAGGCATTTATTGAAATCAAATGAAAATCTATTTTCGTTTCAAAAATGTTTCGCCAATTAATTAACAAATAATTACTTTAATTTGAATCAATACTTGAATATTATCTGATATTTCTTCACCAAAAATTCAGCCAAAATGTCAGAAACAGAATATAAACGGTTGTCCGACATTTTAAGCGGCGAAGAAATGAGACAATTGTCGGGTTTTATAAAAATCAAAATTGAGTCCCATTTGGAGGGAAGAAAAACGACAATCGATAATATGAAGACACAATTGGCTAACAGTACCGCTACGGCTGAGAAGAAGAGTTTCGCTGTCGATCGCGAACTACAAAACACTAAATCCAAACTTCAAATGAGTGAAGACTTTGTCGACAAACTTAAGAATCAGTTGAAAGAAGCAGAAGAAGCTCTTCAGAAGTCGAGACATGAATATTACGAAATACTCGAAGGTTTGTATTATTTATGGATTTAACAAAAACTAAATTTTGTTTACTTTTCAGCCAAAGATTCGTTGAATTATGAATTGAATAGTCTTAAGGATAAAATGAATCGCTTTTGTGACGAAAAGTCAGACTTAACTGAACTCTTAAACCGAAAACAAGAAGAAATCGAAAGTTTACAAAACGAATTGAAAGCCATTTCTTCCAAATTAAAGATAAGTAGTGAAGGAAGACTTGAGACATGTGTTAGAACTGAAGAACTCGAAATGAAAATGGTTTCAATTGAACACCAAGAGATAAGAATGAACCAGGAAAGACAACTCTATCAAAGACAGATTCAGGCACTCAATGAAGAACTGAACGCCAAAATCAATGAACTCATGTCTCTGAGAAGAGACCGAACGATACAAATATTTGATTTACAGTCGAATTTAGAACTGAAAACCGATGAAAATACTAAACATTTGGAAGAAATTAAACATTTGAAACAAATTATCGACAAAAAAGACAAACACATCGAAAGTGTGGCCCAAAGGATGTGTGAAATACAACAATATAGTCAACAAATGGAAGAGGATTTTCAAAATGAGATAAAGGCTCAGAACAATTTAATTGAATTACACAAACAATCAAATAGTGAACTGAAGAAACGAAATGAAAATCTAATCGAAACGATCGAAGAAATGCAAAAACTGTTGCAAGTGGCAAAAGAGGCTCACAATGAACTCGAAACTACTTTTAACGACAGTCAAACCCGATTCTCAGAACAATTAAATCAATCGATAGAACAGAACAATCTTTTAACCAAAGAACTGGAAGATCTGAAAGAGTCTGTGGCCAACACATCAAAAGATAATTTAGAGTCAGAATTTGAAAGACAGTATCCGTTAGCGGCCAACACTAAAAAACTTTTGGGTAAAAACATGAGTTTCACTCAAATATTCAATGAATTAGTGGCAAAACAACAAGAATTAGATGACCAGAAAAGTGAAAACGTTATTCTTAAAGAACATTTACAACATTTGACAACAGAAGCTGAAGAAAATGCACCTCTACTTCATCGAAAAATACAAGAACATCAGAGGGCTCTTCACAATATCGCAGAACTTCAGAATCAGATGTCGTCGATAATTACAGAAAAGGAATTATGGCTTCAAGAAAAGGATACTCTCATTCGAATCAATAAACAATACGAAAGAGAAATCAATCGCTTTGAAAGTGAAAACAGAGACCTTTCCAAACAAATAAGAGCTCTGATTAAGAGCGTTCAGGAGGCGCGAGGATTTATAGTCACTGATGGACAGGACTCACAAATATCGTCTTCAGATAGTCTTAACGTTCCTCAAGAATTGGTTACCTTTAAAGATATTGAAGAACTTCAAACAAGAAATCAAGAATTAATGAATGCTTTGCGTCAAACAAACGAAAAAATACGAAAATTGGAAAACGAAAAGAATGATCAACAGATGCTTTCCCTCCGCAAAGATTTAGACGAAGCGCTCCTTCAGTTGGAAAATTTAAGGACTGAAAGACGACAACAAACAGAAATGGTTGAGGCAATAGTCAAACAAAGAGATGTTTATAAAATGTTAGCCTCACATTCCACTCCAGAGCAAAATCAGATCCAAAAGTCTCCTTCTGTTGCTTTTGCCAATTCTCCAAATACTTCATTTAGTGCTGAAGAACAAAACAAATTGAAATCAAAATTAGAAGAATTGAAAACTGAAAACGAAAATAAGCGCAAAGAGTGGGACAACAAAATTAAAATAATGACTGAAACTAACGAAAAATTAAGAGAAGAGTTGTCTAATCTTAAGATCGAATCCGCAAAAATATCTTCAGAATTAAATTTTACCCAGGAGAGACTTCAAATGTTTAAAACAAATAGTGAACAATTCCAAAGAGAAAATGCTTTATTGAGAGAAAGGAATACCATTTTGAATGAAAACAGCAAAAAACACGAACAAAGTCTTGTTCTGATGCGTCAGGAAATCATATCTCTTAATGAAAAAATAAATCGATTTGAAATGACTGTCGAAAGTCTTAAATCTGAACGCGATTTATATCGTAATAATGAATTGAAACTTCTTCAGGAAAAGGAGATAATGATTAAAAACCAGGAAAATCAAAACAAACTGATAAACACTTTGCAGACGATTCAAAACAATTTAAATCAAATGGAAAGCGATTCCATCAGAAACTTTAAGACTCAGAATTCAAAATTGGAAAAAGAGTGCACTTATTTGAGAAATAAATGCGAAAAAGAAAGTCAAAGATATTCAGAAGCGAGTCTTCTCTGGGAAAAGACTACACAGGAATTGCAAAAAAGACTCGACACTGAAATTGACAAATATCTTCAAATGCATAAAGAATTGACAGAATATCAAACAAAAGCCAGAAATTTGGAAAATGAGTTGAATTCAATAAAAACTGGTGTCAATCAACTGACAGAATCGGGAGTCACCGCATCCACTGAAGCTGACAGAGCTCTTCAATCACAACTAATTGTAATTCGCGAACAATTTAACGAAGCACAGAATGAAATTAAATTATTGAGAGAAAAGTTAACTAATGCTCAGAAGGCCTCCGAAAGTTTGCGTTTAATCAATTCAACTTTAGAGGAGAGACTTAATGAACACAAACTCTCTACTGAAGAGATACAAGAAAAAGCAAATTCGATAATCAATGAAAAGGAAAATACTATTAAAAGCATTTCCAAAGAGTTGATAGAATTCAGAGAAAGACATCAAAATGTTTGTAAAGAAAAGAATTTATTGGAAACGGAACACAAAAATGTTTCGCAACAATATTTGGAACGAATAAATAAATTAACGAATGCTTTGATTGAAGCCAATACTAATTCAGAAAAGGCTATTCTCAACGAAAAGCGCGCCATTGAAGACAAAAATAATCAAATGTCAATCGCTTCAGAGGCTCAGGCAAACTATGAAAGAGAGCTCTTACAACATTCCAGAGACGCACAACTAATAAATTCTTTGAGAAAACAGTTGGAAATATTTCAAAATAAAGTTTTTGAGGCCGAATCAGCCGCTCATAAAGCACAGGAACAGTTGTCTCAAAGTCATCAAATGTGGACCAACGAAAAGAAGTCAATCGCAGAGAACGTCGAAAATATAAAAGAAAAATGTAATGATTTGGAGAGAATTAATGACACTTTGAATCGACAGTTGGAACTTCTCAACAATAGAATAATTGGTCTCCAAAATAACTCAACGCTTCCATTACTCTCTAAAGAAGAAGAAATTGAAAATACAAATCGATTGTTAGAAGTGATTAAATTCTTGAGGCGAGAAAAAGAAGTTCTTCAGACACAGATAACAGCTCTCGAAAGTGAAGATTCACGACATAAACTTGTGATCGATAACTTGAAAAAGGAATTAAGTCATCTTCAAAATGAACTTCGAGAGGAAAGAATTAATTCTAAAGATTTGATGACTAATGTCTCACAACATAACGAAATGATTAAAAAGATTGAAATGATTAACATTTTGAGTGATAGCAATGCTTTACTCAGAACTGAAAAGTCTAATCTAGAATTGAAATATAAAGAATTGGAAAACAAATTTAATGAAATCAATTCCGAAAAATTATCCAAAGATATCGAGGAATTAAATCTTAAGGTTTGTCTAATTATTAATCCAATGATTATTTCAAATAATTTACTTTAAAAGGTTGAAACAAAAAATGCTGAAGTCTTAGCGCTTAGAGAAGAGTTGAAACACTGGCAAAAAAGAACTAATACTTTAATGGAACAGTTGAACAAAACCAGTTCTGATGACACCAAAAGAGTTAACGAGGAAAAGTTTAAACTTCAACAACAGGTAATTATCGAATCTTTTATTAATTAATTCATTTTAATCTAAACTCTTAATAATAGATATCGAATTCGAGCCAACAATTGAATAAATTAACCCAAGAATTGGAAAATCAAAAAAATATTAGAAAGAATTTTGAGACACAAATTCAGAACATTAAAGACAATTTAGAGACCAAAACAATTGAAGCTAAAAAACTTTCTGAAGAATTGAATGCTTTGAAAACTGAAAATTCTTCGAATCAGAATACAATTGGTCAATTGAGAAAATTAGCAAGGAAATACAAAATGCAATTCGATGAACTCAAAATCCAATTCGATAAACTTAATGAAAGCAGTGGTACTAATGTTACTGTCAGTGCCACCACTTCTGATACACAATCAGCAGAACTTCAGCAAAAACTCGAAGAATTAAACTCAAAAATTAAAGAATTGGATCAACAAATCGAGATTTCAAATAACAACTTAACTCAAGTCACTGAAGAAAGAGAGACCGCCAGAGCGGCCGCTCTCGAGAAAGAAGAAAAGGCGAAAATGATAGCACATCAGGCAAAACAACGATTGGCTTCTATTAAAAATGAAAAACTTCTGGTTATCAAAGAAAAGGAAGGACTCGAAAAAGCAATCGAAGAGCTTAAAGAAAAAATTAAACAAATGGAACAGTCGTCAGAAGAAAATTCTCTGAGAATGGCTTCTATTAAATCTCAATACGAGGCGAAAACCATTCGATTAGAAAAAGAGTTATTAGAGGCACAAAAACAAATAGAAAGTTTCAAAACACGACCCCAACAGAAATCGTCTCAGCCTTCAATTCAATCGACATCCACAGCAATAGGAGTATCTACTGCTAGTGTCCAGACTTCTCAATCACAATCAAATATTGTTCGCCACTCCGTTCAGCCACAACCCCTTTCAACGAAGTCAACCCCAACTGCAAGCATACGTCCACTTGCAGTAGCGCCAACCTTACACAGAACCGGAAGAACTTCAAATGTAACGGCACGAACAGCAACCGTCGCAACTGTACAGCCAACCACTGAAGAGTCAGCTGCCCACCAGTCTGTTCCTCAGGCAACAGTTCAGCCGACACAAACGGTTTCTTCTCAAATGGCATTCGTTCCGCCCACTTCCAGTTCAGAAACTGAAGTTATTACCTCTCAGACCGACGAACAAATGGAAGAATTAAGTCAAAGCGTGTCGAACACTGAAACTCCTTTTGAAGACAACTCACAGACTTCTTCAAGAGATGTGTGTTCTCCATCTCAAGCTGAGTCTTCAGAGCCCTCTACTTCTGTCAAAATTGATAGGAAAAGAGCGCGAAATTCTACAGATTTGAGTGATTCGCTCAGCCCTAAAAAGTCCAGAATAGAAACGGAAGGGGTCAGACCTATAGAGAGTCATTCAAAGGCTGACACAACAGTTGCAGCAAATGTTCCCAATATTGATGACGACGACGACGATGAAGTCATTATACTTGAAAGTGACGATTCAGATGAAGAACAGAGAGAAGTTGTCAGAGAAGATGACGAAGACATAGAAGAAGAAGAGGAGGAGGACGAAGAAGAAGAAGATTATGAAGAGGACAATCCAAATGAGAGCGAAGAGGTTTATGGTGAAGACAACGCTGACTATAATGAAGAGGAGGAAGAAGACGATGAAGTGTCTCATTATGAAGAGGATCAAAATGAGGACAATTCTGATGGAAACGAAGATATAGAAGTCGTCGGTGTTGTCGACGAAATTTCAGAATCGAATGCAAACGAAGAAAGTGATGAACGACAACAACAATCCATTCCATCTGAAGCTTCTGCAGAGGCGACGGGTATTATCTCTATGAAAATTATCAAAAAATAAATATTTGTTATTAGATACCAACGTTTCGACTACAATGTCTTCCGCTGCGGTCACATCAGTAGTCACTTCGAGCACAGAAACCAATCCATTTATTCAAATTCCAACTCCTATTCAAAGGACAGGATTTGGTGCCACTCGACAGTCGTTTTATTTAAGTCATCCGCAGCAGACATATGATGAGGGCGATGGTATTGTTCCCAGTACTCCAACACTATATGTCCCTCGACGCGGTGACAGTTTAACTGATCCGCTCAACTCACCGCGAGTGCCTCAATCGAGGTTTGTATTCAGTGCATCCATTCCTGAGAACCCTCCTCAGTCACAATTGGCCACTGAAACCACTCTTGGCGTCGACGATACGCGTATGGATTTATCCCAATTCGACGATAATAATGGAAGGAGTGTTCCGACCACACCGTTGGCTACTTCTCCCGCAAACAATAATAGCGTTCATTCAACGGTTCAAAACATAGACATCGATAATGACTCGAATCAGAACTTTGGAATCGATCCAAACGTAACCGAAACTATAATTCCTACAGAATTTGAAACCGATTCGACTAATATTGAAACAGAAACCCCTGAAAGCAGTAAAAATGATAATTCGACAGATAATGACAACTCCGAAGGTCAGAGTTCTCAAGCGATTATTGAAATACAATCTCAGGAAGAGATTAATGAAGAAACAAAAGAAGAAACACAATTCGAAAGCGAATCAGTTCCCACATCCACTTCTGTTCCGCGAGGAGTTCAGATGGCGCGAAGAGGGCGAGCATTTACTGGTGCCGCTCAAAGAGCAGCCCTTCAAAGACGTCCAATATTAGCTCCAACATCTCAAATAAGTCCGGGCATCCCATCTAATCGACAGCCTAACCCATCGAGTATTGCTCCGCGTCGACAAATCGCGACCCGTCAGCCCATCGGAAGGACAATAAGACTTCGCGACAGCAGATTTTCAATGCAATCATCTCCGAGAAGTCGAGGGCGCAGTTCTCGTGGAGGATATCATCAAAACAATTGATTTCGAAATTCTTTTTGAAGTTAACATTAATTTTAAAATTCACTCAAATTTTACTTTTTGTGACAATTCGTTCGAATAAATAACATATAATTTACTAAAAATAATGAAAATAACTCATTCAAGTTTCTCTCTCTCCCTCTCCCTCTCTCCCATTCCCTCACTCTCACAACTAAATAAAATATTAAATTTGAATATTAAAAAATTAACCGCTAAATAAAATAATTATTGTATCTTGGAAAATTCTCTCTTTATCATCAATGAATATATTGAATCATTTGATAAATTATAGATAATATTGTGACCATGGTCAAGTTTAGATATTTTTCGAAATAATTGGTTAATGTTTTTCATTTTGTTTATTTGAAATCAAATAAATATGAAATAAGTTTTTCATAATTTGAGGCTAAGATTAAGTCTCTTTTGAATGATTGGTTGCTTTTATTGTTTTGATAATACAGTTATAAAACTGTCAAAAATGAAAAGATTGTAATAAATGAGGCAAAGGTTGTATTCATTTCCATCTAATAATAGGATTGGATTCGGTGTAATGTCAAGGATAGCATCAGTTTTGCATTTAGTCGAAGCGTGTGAAGAGTCAAAGCAAAAACATTTTTCTGAAAGAGATTTCACTGAAAGGCAGTCAAAACAAAATGAAAAGAGAGATATGAGAGAGATTTGGAACACGACTCCACTCAGACAGGAATGGACTCATAAAAAGGAAGCAAAATATTCTTTCAAAATATGAGACCTTAAACCTGTTGCTAAGCCTTAAGAAAGTGATTGAAATTCTTATTTAAAGACACTTTTACTCAAAGCAATTGTCAGACGAGAGGGACATTTGAATCGAAATCCGAAATTTGTCTGTTGCTATGCGCTGACGGCACTCGACGTAGTGCTCACTTATGCAAAGACAAGTCTAGTGCGGGACAACTGAGTCCTGACAACTGGAACCTCATTAACTTCGATACTTACGTCAGAAATTAATTTGCAATAAATTCTGATGTTTAACACAACTTATGTTTATTTTCAGTCGACAGTCGTTGCAGTCAAACACACTTTACGGTCGAAGTGAAGTCGAGGTGTAATATAAGTTCTGTTCGACTCTCTCTTATTCAGTGCAAACTTATCTGAGCTGACAATCACTAAGATTTTCGTCGAGTTTTGTCACTACTCTTGAAAAGTGAAAATGAATACAAAATTCAATTTATATTTGACTGCATTTCTTTTGGTCTGCAATTCTGTAAGAATTTCGAAAACTTATTTAATATCAGAGACACAAACCATGGATCAAATTCTCACAAATAGTTTGTCCAAAAGTCAACGTTTAGACAGCAATGATTTGGACTCAAATCCTCTCAAAAGTGTCAAAAATAGTGAATCAAAAACTTTTAATGAAAATCAAACGATTTCAACGATTCAGTCGAAACTCAACTTAATTTCACCAAAAAATGCAAACCCAAGGGTTAACCCCTGTTTCTCCTGTTCTAAAGAAAAATATTTCCTCGATAAACATGAAGAGCAATATATACAACGTTTGGAATATATAAAACTACAAATTCTGTCCAAATTGGGAATGAGTGAAGCGCCTAAACTTCTCAACAAAAATACTGACACTTTTAATTGTAAGTGATTTCAGTCATAATATATCCTTTGCTTAGACTATATGTTTGTAGATCTCCATCTCTTAGAGGCTTCTTCTCTGGCTTTACCTTCAGTTCAACCATCAGAAGTGGTGACAAAGGATGAACCAAAAGAATCGGACAAATTATTTATATTTCCAACAATAAAACGTCTGAATATCCCTCAGTTTAATATTTCGATCGCAAAGGACTCATTCGATGTCGAATTCATTAAAAAAATAACTCTTTTTGTAAAACAAAAAATGAATCCGAGTTTGGATTTAAAATACTTCGATAAAGAATTAGTAGTGATTTCTACTACCATTCCATTCAATGGAGTGTTCACTCGATTCCAAGAAATAAGTAATATGAGAGTACTCGGAATAATAGATCCCCTGACACAGAATGAGACACAATTGCAATCAAACTATAATTGGCTTCAATACGATTTAACAGAATTATTAAAACCAGAAGTTATTAAAATCAATAAATTGGTTTCGTTCGACAGCGAGACCTTTGATTTGAACGATTCCTTTATAACTATTGAAGAACAGAAAAAGAACGTGAGTTTACTTTTCTTATAATTATTCAATGCTTACATCAAAAGTGATTTACATCTAAACAATTATAAAAAATATTTTTAAAGCGATTAAAGCGATAAAAAAAAGTATTTATCTCTTTTTATGTCAGATATTAAGTGATTTAATGAATTGATTGAAGAAAGTTATCAATAATTAAGGCATTAATTAATTGGAATGAAAATGTCAATAATTTTATAAAAAATCATTTAAGAAAAGTTCAAACTCTAAACTATTGGCAAAATAGTTATGAGAACATAACTGAAGGCTTTTTTAATTTCTATAAAATGTTTAAACAATTGAAGTCCTGTTTCGGTTAAGTAGTATCTAATCCGATAAACTTTTGAGTACCCAAACCAGTGATGTTCACGTATTTGACCACAATTATAGTGATAATAATAATAATAACTCATATCCTTAATTGATATCGAAGTAAAAGAATCTATTTTTAAATAACGATTTAAATGAATGAATGAGTTTTATATGCATTTTTTAAGAGCTATCAATTGTATGATAAACTAGGTAATTTGGACATCATTGAACTCCAGTTTCGAAATCTCTTTTATCTTAAATTCATTTCCGATTAATATAATTATCTATCAATTATTTGAGTAGATTTTCCACAAACATTCAAATGTTGAAAATAAAACCTTTAAAAGTACTTAAATTGCAAAACGTATTAGTAATCGCTTTTCATTTTGATATCAATTTTATATCAACTCTTAAGTGAATTAATATATCAATCAATCATTTCTTACTCTAAATATATTCAAAGAATAAATTAAAATATTTCTAAAAAATTAACTGATTTATCGAATTGGGTTCACAACTATTTATTTATTTATTTATTTATTATTTGTTTTATCACAAAACAAACAAAATAAGAGCTACCGTTCATATTATCAAATAAAACTAGAATGACCAAGAGTATTATATCAACAATACTATACAAAAGAATTTACTGATTGTATTTAAGACAAATCTTTTGTAATTTAAATAAAAAAAATCAAAATAATTATTTATAAATTGATTTGATTTGATCATGGTCATGTAGATGATAGCACTAAAAATATATTGACATTTAAAACAAATTGATATATAACTTGACTATCATTTAACTTTAAATATAAATTGATCATGCTGATCAGAAGCAATTCACAATAATCAATATTGAAGGAGGGTAAAGTTCAGAAAAACAAGATAAATTTTCCATTAATTTAAGGTTTTTAAGGATTATCTCATTAAGTGATGTCAAATAAAATAGGTTTTAGCGATAATTAATAGTTTTGATGACTTTTTAAAAATTTATTCTTAAAACTTCAAAACAAACAAATTTATCAGAAAATGATATAATCTTTTGAATTATCGCTTAAATATTATTATAGTATTAAAGAGTTAAAGAGTTATCAATTAATTAAAATCAGTTACTTTTTTACTTTGAAATTCTATCCAAAGAATATTCAGAAGTTTTTCAAATGGAATTAATTAGAGATGGAATCTATGAACACATGAACACATGAACACAACGTGTATCACAAAACAGACCCTGAAATTATCAATAATGAAAAAGTTTCTTGATGCTATGCACTTTTGTCATGATCATTTATATCCAATGGATACTATTCACCAAAAATATGATTGTAATAAGAGATAGTAATAATTTATTTATTAATTATTAATTGATTTTTGATAGGTGACATTCAAATTAATATAATCATGAAATATGAATTGAGCTTGCACTTTTTTCTACTTGTAATTAATAAAATTGAACCTGAAATTAGTTAACAGTTTGAAATTTAAAGCATTTGCTTCTAAACTGTTGGTATAAACCAGTTTTGACCAAATTTTTGACATTGAATTCAGGGATTCGTTTCTATATATTTTTTTCCTAAAATTTGATTTCAAAACGCATTTCCAAAAAGTTTCAAAAATTATAAATTATTATAAATTGGATTCGATTACATTAACTAAGAATTAATATTTAAATAGAAATTTAAAATTTCTTATATTTAGTGTTGGGGTTAAAGTTAACGCCAACAAAATGTTAAATCAAATCAAATTACAAAAATGTGTTAGCTTGGTAACAACATTACTTATTAGATAGTTTGAACTTCTCTCCTATTTTGAATCTGAATATAGTCTTCATATAAGGAATAAATTCTAAAAAAAGGGTTAAAAATAAATCATTTTCTAAACATTATTTAAGAATTATGTAAATATAATTGAAGGACAAATTCATTTAAATATTTGATTAATTCTCATTCAATGATAGTTATATCACTTCTTATATTGTTATGACTAAATTAAATCCCTTTTTATAAATAAATAATAAAACTTTAAACCAAAACGAAATGATTTTTTCTTTCTTTTTCTTATAACAAATTCTTTGCACTGAATTTAAAAATGAATTAAAGAAATTATAATTAAAATCAATAAAATTGTGTCTGACTTTCATTAGGAAGTATATAGAATCAAATTTATCTGTAATTTACAAATATTTTTGGGAGACTTTTCATATTCTTATAGGACTACAAATAGTGTGAAATTCTTTTAACACAAATATTCCTTAATTAAAAATGATAAGTCTTGACTTATCTTTGACACAATGGTATAGTTGACCAAAAACTTTGGTATTTGTGTTAAAACTAATGTGCTATACCATTGTGTCAAAGATAAGTCAAGACTTATCATTTTTAATTAACCAATAAAACAATGAATTTAAACCTTGATTATACAAATATTCCTTTTTTTTGTGAGAAATCATTTTTCAAATTAATTTTTAAATGTGAGTCAATGTATTGCGTTTTTTGTATTTTTTTAATTTTATTAAACCATTACTTAATTATTAAATAATATAAAAAACTTATTTAATATCATTAAAATCTTGTAAACATTTTCATGTTTTTAGAATTTTGAAAATTATCCGTTAAATGATAGGAATCAAAGATAAATTGAGTACAACTAAAATACTTTATATTACTAATTATTAAAAAATTATTATATATACAATTTGTAAACATTTAAGAAATACAACTAGAAAAATTAACTTTATTTGGCCCTAAATATATTTTCATATAAAAAAAATTGTCCTGACTCTTTTTATCAAAATTTTAAAAACTTTTTAATAATGATTTGAATAAACAATAGATTATTCAAATCTAATTTAAAATTAGATTATTATCTATAAGAATATGAAATTTCTATTACTATTCTACTGTAAAATAAATAGATTAAATTTTAAACTTTAGGATACTTCAAAAAAGAGGTCGTTTTAGTGACCCCTTGACTGTATGTTTTCCAAATGAAAAATTTGTGCCAAAAAAGAATGTTTTCGCAACGATTTAATTATAAATTAAAATTTTTACTTTTTTTCCATATTTTTTATACTTAAATCGCTGAAAACGATAAGATTTAATTACATTTTAATTCAGAAAAATAACTTGCCTTGCCAATATTTTCTTCACAAAAATATATAAATTTATGTACTTAGAACATTATTATTATTTGATTAAAGAAATTCTTAGTTATGATTAAAAAGAATAAATAAAATAAGTTTAATAGATAATAATTCATTTAATTATAAATTATTAGAAAATTATCTGAAAAATATTAATGACTAGAATTTTATTATCAATGAATTCACTTTTGGCTAATTTGAAGCCTTTAAAGTTATTTTAGGAAATGCCATCAAAAAATTCTTTTGTCGCTTAAAAATGATTAAAATTTTATTTATTTATTTGAATTACAGTTAATTCGGTCGAAGAGAAGTATTGATTGTTTGGGTAATACAACGTCCTGTTGTAGAGAAAGCTTTTATGTTAACTTTACTACAATTGGTAAGTATTGAAAATAAAGCACAGAATAAATACATAATATGTTGATCACCCTTAACTGTTGATCACTATCTTAAGTAGAAAATCGGTAAATATTATTCGGAGCGCTATTAAAGTGTTGAAAGAATACCCTTTTTTGGATCAAAATTTTCCAAATATTAGTTGAAATTAGAAATCAATTTCTATTTAAATGAATTTAATTATTATTGTTTATTAAAATATTGGAAATTGATCATGGTAATTTATATTTTATTATTTGTATCAATTTTTGTGGCTGAACTTCGTTTCTCAATAGTAGGTCTTTCTCTCACTCACTCACTCACTCTCTACAAAACTTAATGAATTTTAAAATTATTTGGGGAAAGAATATTCCGGAATTCCCCTGGCACAAAAATTCAGCAAAAAAGGTCGAAGCATTATGCCTTGAACTTATGTCACCCAATAGACAATATATGGATGATTTTGGGTTTAAAGGATTAGAGTGACTAATGATTAAACTATATGATGAATGTCCATGCTAATATTACAGATAAACTTTACTATGGGCATTCGTCATAAAGTATGGTAGTGTCAACTTATGTCACCCATAACTACCATACTTTATGACGAATGCCCTAGTAAGATAAACTATTCTGAGATAGTGATCAAAAAGTTGAGGAATGATATTTACAATTATTAGCTGCTAATGATTAGTTTGTTAAGTTGCAAGTTTAAAATATATAAGTTTGAAAAACATATTGTCATCATTTTCTCAAAGTTTATAAATGACTTTTTGAGAGGTATTCGAATTCCACTCTTTTTTATAAATATTTTTAAACTTTTGTTATCTAAAGAGTTTATTTAAAACTATTTGCAGGTTGGGATAATTGGATATTACAACCACCTGGCTACAACGCCAATTTTTGCAAAGGTTTTATACTAACTCTATTTACTTCTGACAATTTACTTAAAGACATAATTTTTAGGTAAATGTGATATAAGTAATGCTCGTTATTATCACACGACAGTCATCGGTAAGTCTATTATATGATTACTTTGTTTAACATTTATTTTAATGTATTTTAAGGTAAATTTCCGGCAATCAATTTGTGTTGTTCTCCGCGAGCGATGTCTGATGTAATGAAAGCATCAAATATTTTATATATTTTTTTAACTTAAGAATAATTTTTGAATAGATTTCACTCATTTATTTAGACGATAAGGGAGTTGTCTTTCATAAGAATTTACAGAATATGGTCGTCGAGTCCTGTGATTGCGCTTAAATACTCATTTATTTACTTCTTTTATATAATTATTTTAAAAAAAAAATTTGTTTTTTTAATTTGTGATAATTAGTGATAATTAAGCACTTAATGAGATTCATTAGTAAATTATTAATTCATTTAATAAATGAAATATTTCTCAGTTTTTCATTGAATTTCATCGATTTATTCAATAAACGAATTGAATGACTAAAATATAAATTTATGTTTTTATTACTTATAAATTATAAGACGTTTACATCAATTTTATAAATATAATAATTAATTTATTCAAAATTCAAATTTTAGATATAATTATTATAAGAATAAATTTTTAGTCAACACTCTTACAAATTTTAGTTGTTTTAAATGAGCTTAAAATTATTGAAAAAAATTCCAATGGATTCAAATCGTTAATAAGAGGTCAATGAATAGTTGATAAAACAAATAAAAAGTTATTAAATATGTTTTTTAAAACTTTGGAAAAATGATTCAATACATGACAGGTATTCTGAGTCTTGTGGACAGACATTGAACCACAAAAATAGTTGAATGCTTTATCACTAAATGCTGTAATTTATAGTTTATAAATAAAACCAGACTTCAGACTCATTTCTTTCAATAAAAATATAGAAAAACAAAAAAAGACTTTAATTTAATTTACTTTAAATGATTTAAACTAATATTTATTCGAATGATTGAAATATAAAAAATATTGACTCCAAATAACCTTCGATTTATACAAAACATAAAATTATAAATAAAATAAAAATGAATTATAAATTAACATTTATTTAAAGATTCAAAATAATTACATAAAATATTAATTATTCATATCAAGCAAATGGCAAATAATAATGAATAAGATTAGGAACTATTTTATAAATGATTATAAATTTATATCTGACATATGGCTAAACTAGTTGACCTCAGAGGGCTTATCAGGGTATTTTAGGTAAACCTCGACAGACATAGTGCTTGTCCATAGACGTAATGTTAAGGTCTTCAAGTGACGGGGGTATATTGCCGATTTTTGCGTCTCAGGGGAAAGTATTTTGAAATACCCCCCTCTCTTTAGCCATCTCTGATTTATATCAATTAACTGTAAATTAACTTCAACTGTAAAACTGATTAATTATTTAATGATTTTGGGATAAAATATTAGTTATAAAAGAATTTTTTTTCATCACTTATTGAAAATGTGGTAATAATGAAGAATAAGAACAAAATAGTGAATAAAGAGTTCCAAAAATAATCAGATAATAAAGGAATAACTGTTAAACTCAATAATAATTATAATTTTCGACTAAAAATGACGAAAGGCTTTGATTTGACTTTTTCTTTGACTTCAAAATTGCATTCTTGAGATAAATTGAATAACAATTGTTTAAAATCATTAAATCCATAAACGTTTGGATTAATTTTGTGGTCAAACATTATATAATAGGCGTCATTGAATTCTTCGATCAAAAGTTCTTTTTTGACGGAAGAGTTGTTTATTTTTAACATCATTTCATTGCAATTGTCTTTTAATGTCTGATCGAATTTCTTTCTTTTCTGAACCGTTGACTGAGGTTTCGACTTAGGCTTTGACTGATCTGTCAATTGTGGAGTGCTTTCAAAAAGAAGCCATTCCTCCATATTAAAAGTATTGGCCGTTTTCTTCAAATAAAATAAGTCCTTCAGATTAGCGAACATTTCAATTGGAGAGCAAAAGCCCCAAATGTCTGACTTAAATGGCTTTCGGAACGTTTTGTAGTACTCATCTATAAATTGATGGACAGGAATACCGTTCGAATGATTTCTCAAAATCAGAAGAAAATCTTTTAAATCCTTTGGATTAATGAAATGGTTTCGATTAAAACCATTTTTCAAACCATTTGTCGAACTATTTATGACACCATTTTTCATACCGTTTTGTATAACACTTTTGTTTTTGTCTTCAGTTTTTACAACTTTAATGCCATCCGTTGTTTCAACCAATTTAACCAAATCTGGAACTGAACTCAAAAATTGTTCCAAAGTTTGAAAACTAAATCTTTTGTAATCGACGGGTATTTTGTGGAAAATGTAATAAATGGCCTCAAAGTTATCGAATTGAAGCGATGGATATCTTCTCATTAATTGAGAGATTTTATTCTTTTCTTCATTTGTAATGACTCGAGAGTCAGGCAGAGGACAAACAGCTTTTCGGGTGATTTTATTTTTTGTTTTGATACCACTCGTGACGGATGGCATTACTCTCAGATCTGTCTCAAAGTCTTCATTATCTTCAATGATATTAGGATTCAATTCAAATGGTTTAGTAGTCTTCGCGCGAATACAAAAAGTCTTTTTATTAAAATTAGCGATAATCGGATGCAGTACTTCTTTTTGTCTTTCATTTGCATGTCTTTGGTTTTGAACCAAATCGACGATATGTTGAGTATTGGCGTCCGGCAGACAACGGACCGTATAATCCATTTGCGAGTTATGTCTTCCTTTGATCTCAACCTCAAACGTGTCATCCATTTCGCGGATTAAATCCAGAAGTGATTCATAGCCTAATTGACTGAACGGCAAATCGGATCCGACATTATCTTTGTATTCTTTTAGAAGATTACGGAATGACATCTTATTGCCATTGGTCTCGATAATGGACCTTGCTATTTTTTTAAGTTCATCCATTTGGCGCTCAAAATCACTTTTGTCGCACATTTTCGGATTATTTAAGTTCTTCAGATCAAACTTTTCAGTTATTTATCGATCACTTATTGACTAATATTTTGACCAAATTTTTTGCTTAAAATAAATGATTAAAACAATAATTCGTATAAAAAATTATGAAATCCATTAAAAAATGAGTAAAATATTAAACTTTGAGTAATATTGCTATAAATCGATGTTTTTTCATATCTTATTACCAGTTAAGGGGTTGTCTCTAAATATAAACCAAATTAAATGAATTTATAAAAATAGACTAAATAAATAAGGAACTAATTTATCAAATTTTGTCGAATTTTATAAAAGTTATACTTCTATTCATCACTTTTTTAGAGAAATAATATTAAGGAAATTAATCTTTTTTAAACTTTTTTCAATAAGACTAGAAAATGTATGAATGTTTGTGAAGTAAATGAATAGTCCCTAAAGTGGGGAAAAGTATAAAAGTGTTGCCCCAATACGTTGAGGACAACAAATGATTGTATTTTAAGCGCCATTGCGTTCAAAGCCTTTGCATTGAAAGTGATTGCATTGAAAGCAAACAAACGTTTGTTGACCACAAATACCACAAATATTTTGATTGCATTTAATTTTAGTGACAATTCCTCTCTTCTATGTCTTTAGTTATTCAGTGATTATTTTTGTTAAACTCATTGGTTTTAGTTTTTATTTTAGTTTTAAGATATTCACCGATGAGTTTATGACAAAATGATGACAAACAGCAATAAATTGATTAATAATAGCATTAATTCTGATTTGACTCAAATGAATGTAAAACGAAATCTAATGCTTTCAAGTAATCAATTGTGTGATTCACACATCAGGTCTTTAGATAATGAAGACCTCAAAGACAATATGGAAGATATGATTGATAGCGAAAAAGATGACACCAATGATGACTCGGAAACTGATTCCGGTTCGGCCTCTGATGGAGAGGAGAGTTCAGGTCTGTTCTCACATTTCTTTGTTTTTTATTTGTTTTAAAAGCATTTGATTTAGACATCGATGAAGAAGAATGTGATCGAAGGAAAGACGAATATATAATCGAAATGAATGACTTAGAAAAACAATTTATGGCTCTTAAGGACCAGTTATATATCGAAAGGTTATCACAAGTGGAACGAAAACTGGAAGAAGTGAAGGCCGGAAGAGCTCAGGAATATTTACAGCCATTGGAAGAATTACAGGAAAATATGAGAATTAGGACAGAAGTGGCCGGAATTCTGAGTCAAATGAAATTAGCAAACATTAGGTGTCAATACGAGGCAGAAATGTTAGCCAATCAACAAAACTTTGAGGTTTTACTCAAATTTTTTTTATTTCAATGAATTTATTGATTTTGTCTTCAGAGCGAAAAACAATTATTGAAAGATTCCATCAGACAAGACGTCGAAGAAAAGCTAAGAAGACTCGAAGAGGACAGGAATAGCATCGATAGTGATATCTGGAGTGAGAGTGCGTTTTCCAAAAAGAAGAAACGATACGGGAGTGCCTCCGGTTATGACTTTTTCAATAAGGATTCCATTAGTCTTCAGGACAGACGCCGAAAACCAGTGACTGTTTCCGGTCCTTATATTGTATATATGCTTAAAGACAGTGATATTATGGAAGACTGGAATGTTATTCGAAGAGCTCTTAAATCTGTTTCTTCGTCTTATTTGTAGATAATTTGTAAATAATTGAAACAAACATTTCAGTTGAGATACTTTTCATTTCATTTGTGAAATAAATTTTTGTAAATTATATTTATTTTGAATAATATTTCGATACATATAATGTTTGCACAAAAATTACAGTTTTTTCTTAAAAATATATTTAAATCACATTATATTCGAAAACCAATGAATCGGTCAATGATTGAGTGCTTCATAACACAGATTACATGCAAAATGAGTTAACTATTATATGAGTCATTGATTTTCAAATATTTGATGGATATATAAATGATTTACATTTGATTTTTAAGTGCCTCAGCTCTGACCGCAGCGATCAGATCCTGGTTTATGAGAAACACAAATCTGAGTCCTGCGATCTCTACGACTGAGTTATTGCTAATTTTGAGACAATTTCCTCCGCCGAGTACTGGCTTTGAGTCTATATAAAAGGGTCGTTTCCCCGTATTTGCGATCATAAAATCCCCGTTTGGTTGCAATTTGATGATACCCTGTTTACGTGAAATCTTAGTGGCGGGTCCTTCAAGAGAGAGGTCAACGTCTACTATACTATCTTTAGTACATCGGCCTAAAGTTATTTCACGCGAACGCATTAAATACCGGACAAGTCGTCCGCGCAAAACGGCCAGAGTCTGGTTATCAAAGTCTGAGGGCGCCACTCCCGTAATGCTGTCCACTAAGACCTGCCACTTAGGAATTTCGTTCTCTAAAAGTCTAATCTCTCGTTTCGTTTTTCTGTCGCCAAATAACAACTCCTGATGTATGACATCGTCTTTACCTGAGTTACTAAAAATAGGGATTTGTTGGGATAAATCCCGATCTATGAATTCCTCTGCGTCTGAAAAATTAATCACTTCTTCGTGTCGGGGCATTGGAAGAGCGCTTTGGTCTACCAATAAGTGGTAATGTTTTAAAAGAGTCCAATGATTTTGCAATGATTTCGGTGTTCTTTGAGGTAGAAATACGTCCGAATGTTTGGATAATAACTGTTCGAAAGTATCGAAAGAGGGCTGACTCGTTGACAACACATTTTTTAAAACATTTTCTTCTGAATCACTAAATATGGCCTTTGACTGGACCTGATTTATGATATCGGGATGTAATTGTCTTATGGCAGCGACGGCCACTTTGGCTATAGTGGCGTCATAGAGGAGAGCATACCATCGGTCCTCTATGTCTTGAAGTGTGAATTTTGAAGAAAACTTTATACTTCTATAAACTGCTTCCAAGTCATTGGTTTGTTGAACGGCCAGAATAAGAGCCAAATCGTCGGTTGGTTTCCATCGACCGATATCTTTGAGAGCGTTGTTGTGTGCGTTTCGATAACGCCTTCTCTTTGATGAGGCGGTCACTACAGGTTTCGCTTTCTTTGCCGCTATAGTTGTCTGTTCCGGTGTAGGCGTTAAGGTTGGGGTCGGAAGTGGACTCGAAATGGCAGAAGAAGGCCCTCCTTTACCGCCCGGAGTCGTTACAACACTCGCGGAAAGGGTTCGCGAGCGCTGAGGTTTGGGATAAGTAATACTGCTTTCGACCACTTCGTCATCAAATTTCTTCCGTTTTATACTACGAGAAGAACTCCTTCTTTGAGTGGTTCCTCCGTCTCTCTTAGAGCCCGACACAACTGTCCTTTTTGTAGAATTTCTGTTACCACTTCCAGTGGGCGTTGCCGTCGGAGAAGTGGCCGGAGTCGTCACTGCAGACAATGTTGACGAGGATATTGACGCCGGTGTCACTTGAGATGATTGACTGGACTGTCCGTTAAATTGATTTGTGGTCATCGATGTCTGAATCGTTAGCGGATGGCAAACATTCGATTCCATAGTGGACTCCATATCGACGGGCAGTTCGGATGACATTTTCGGTCAAAAACTATATTCAATTGACACACATTTTCCTAATTTAAATGATTTCATTCAAAACATTAAAAACAAAAAAATAGTCATTAATTCAAATAATTATTTTGTGAACAAAAAACTATTGAATGAAAGCATGAAATGAAAATGAAATCATTTTTAAACATAAATTACGTTAATTTACGTAACATTTATAGTATTTGTGGACGAATTTATTTTTGTCATAAATATGTTTATTATTTATTTATTTTTATTTGTTTTTTTTATTCATTTATTGAGGAAATTTTCATTTTTATAGTTAGTTTTACAGTTAATTCTCGATATAAACCAATTATTGTTTCCTCAAAATTTTAGCTTAAATCGAGAAATAAAAAAAATATTTTACTGATATTTGTTTTAAAAGAAATTAATTAGAGAAATCAGTTATTTTTTGATTGAAATAAACCATTTAACGTTATTTTATATAAATCTTTATCTAGCTTACTAGGGAACATATTATATAATATACTCAGATATCGTAATAAAATTTACATGGTTGAATTCCGAATGAATCGCTTAATTATTTGAAATTAGTTTCTGCCTATGCACATGTCCTTGGTCAAAAATCGGCGATCAAAATCAGTTAAATATTCACTGAAAAGCTTTAAAGAAACTTGAGCTAGCAATATCACTAATAAGTCAGTCATAGCAATCAATGAATAAACTATTATTAATTTCATTTGTTTGACTCATTTTTACCATAAATTGATTCTCAAATATTATTTATTGAATGTATACTAATTTGTTTAAAAATGTAAACTTTTAAGATAAGAGGGTTATATATAATATAAAAAGTACCAAACGTTTGATTTTGTAGGGAAAATGTTCTGTACCTTTTGAGAGTAAGTGTATTGAATACATATGTCTTTTTGATTTAGAGTCAGTCAATTATTGTCTCATCAGAATCACTGAATTCATTAAATGTTATCTGATATGCATTTAATATTTATTTAATCATTAATTTTTAACATTTTTAAGTATTGGTTTATATTAAATGCTAGTTTCAATCGGGTTAAATCGAATTTTAGTTTATAAAAAATTAGCTTAAATGACGTTAACCTATAGAGAATTGACTGTATATTAACTAATGATTTAATATAATTTCTGTTATAAAATCAGATTAAATGAATAATTTTCACTCAGGTTTTCAAAATAGTTTTCTCATATTTTAAACCAAAGATTGCATTCATTTAATCACTTATATAACAATAAATTTACATAAATAAAAATAGACCTTGATAATAACCTTGTAAAAGTTTTGAAATCTTGAATATGAATTTGAAAATTTTCCCTCAATTTGTCAAAAAAAAGTTTAAGAATGCATCAAAAAATAACATTTAGAATATTAATGATTGTAAGAATATCTGTAATGGACCATGCTCACCCAAAATTTATTTTTCTTATTTTAATATTTACCAGGAATGTTTTTATATTTAACCATAGAATTTCACAGAAAGAGTAGCATGGTTAGGTTCTATATAAAAATCGGATTTAGAATCGGTAATCAAAATTTGCTTAAATCTACTTTTTAGAATAAAATACCAAGGTCAAAATTTTTGAAATCTGTTTTAGAAGATATTCCGATTAACAATGGCAATTATTTAATGAGAATTAATGCAAAACAAAATTCAAGTAATAACTCATATAAAAAATTAATAGATTTTATTATGAATTATCTTTAATCATCATTATTTTGAACCTTGTTAATTATGCTAAAGTTTATGCTTCTTTTAACAGAAAGCACCTTTCAAATATTTTCACCATGGTATTTTGATTACAGCACATGCTTTCGCTTTCTATTTTAAACTCTATGATTAAGTTTAAATACATCCCTCGTTAGAGTAATTTAAGAGTGAGTTGAGTCAATTTCTTATCAATTGTTTATGACTACAACTTATTATAGTTTTGACTCTTTTATTGCTTTAATACTAAATTCATTCATAAAAATAACTCAAAACTATTTTTTTCACAAATTAATGCAAAAATTTATTAATAAAATTATTAATTAATTACTAATTAATGAGTAGTCGAGTCTTTTCCTGGAGATATTCCTAGTTATATGTAAAAGAATTAATTATTATTTCAGATTAAAATCTCATTAACTCTGGATAAAAACTAAAATGATCATGGTAATGGTAATGGTAATGGTAACAATAAACAGTTAACTAATTAAATCATAAGTTACGGTCCATTTGAACATAAAATCACAAAAACGTGATTAGATTTCAAGTGTTCACTCGATTTGAATATTTCTTATGAATGGACTCTATATTTAAAGGAAGGGCTGATCTTAAGAATTCATATAATGTATGTATGAATGGAATTACATTCTCTGAAATTCTCTTAAGATATCAATCGATTCTTTGAACGAATATTACGATAATAATAGAAATTAAAATGTTTTGTATATATTTCTATAGTTTTCTTATCATTTGATTCAATCTTCAAATGAATAGAAATCTTAAATATTTAATCATTTTTTCAAATCCAATGAATAGTTTAAATACAAAAAATTATTTTTAAAGGATTGAATGTATGGCTGAGCGTTGAGTTCGTCTTTGTGTCACTGGTTTTACTATTATTACGCAAACTCTGATATCAGATATTGTTAGAGAGAGAGGGAGAGGGAGAGAGAGAGAGAGGTCTGACTGTTGGCAAGAATTAAGTCTTGGGTTTATGAGAGTCAACATTATATACGATTAGAATTCATTTAATATTAAATATAATAATTCGATAACTGTTTGAATATTGAGTTCGTTAACACTTATTCAAAACCAGTGCTTAAAATTTCAATGAATTGTTTTAAGTGAGTCGTCGTTCAAAGTTTGATCCACTGATGCTCTCATAGTTTAATACCAAAAACCTATTTATTATCGTTTGTCTCAAATAAATAATAAAAACAAATATTATTATTATTATTATTAATATTATTATTATTGAATGATTAATGGCTTTAATAAGGATTGAATTCACATAAAATCTATTGAAAGCGATTTGCGATTGTATTCACCGAAACTCAATTGATTTGCAAAACAATGGAATCAATGATTGATTTGAATCAATGCAATGAAGAGAAGGAATCCAATGAATTCAAGTCAGCGTCAGCGCCCACAACCCCAACCTCTCAGGTCAGACAAATCGGTTGTCCGAATCGAGTCAATCCTAAAGGTCACCACAGAGTGAATTTCCCCGAAGACAATTGCATAGTGACTGGCTATTTCGAAGCACCTAGTCCCTTCCAATACGGTATTAACCTTTTATTTATTACTTAAACTTATGATTATTTTAATGGCTATCATTTGGAGTAAATTCATTGAAATTTAGTTCAAATATTAATTCAATTGTAATTTGGTTTCTAAACCTTATAATTAAGTAAAACATTTTTCCATTAATTTTATTCTTTAAATTTTGTTATTCTTTAAAAATTAGTCTTCAATTCATAGAAAGAGAATATTCTTTAATTATAATTTCACTTAATTTCAGTTATTATTCAAAAATTAATTTCTACTAAATTTTCTTTAAAAAATAAATTTTTGCAAAAATAACTTTTTTTTGTGTATTTGAACTATAAAACTGACCTTGTTTTAAATAATATAAAAATATGAATATTTGAATAAATAAAATGAAAGAAATGTCAATTAACTGATAGAATATGAGAAATAATGCGATCGATATAATCAATAAATAAGTTAATTAAATGATTAGAAGAGAGTGTTTTGTCTCAAATGCTTAAGAGTTATTCAAAACTGATAGACATTATCGCCAATAAAAATAAGACAAAAACCATAGACAGAGCCGACAGATATACATAGATATAGATATTGACCACTGCTTTTCATTTGTGTTCAGAATATTTCTGAAAAATGTTGCCCTCAAAGGGTCTCAACATTTTTTCGTAATAAGTGTTGTGTTATTGGACTCATTTAAGAGAGACTCCGGCAAAATAGTTGACTTTAAAGGGCCTCTCTCTCTCTCTCTCTGTCTCTCTCTCGCTCTCTCTCTCTCTCTCTCTCTCCCTCCCTCCCTCCCTCTCCCTCTCCCTGTCACTTATTCACTGTTGCCTTTATTCATTTGGTTTCATATTTGTAAGCCTTTTATCTAAACGATGTAAAGGTAATGAAGTTAATTAATTATTTGATAAGTTGTAAGACCAGTTCACTCATGACATGATAACCTCGTCTGAGAGCCCTCTTATTAAACAGTTTATATTCGATGCGAAAACTTTCGATTTACACACTTTTTGGTATCTCTTGTGACGACATTTCAATTGTTTTATCGCCACAAATGGCTTTATATCACTATTTTTATGACTCTTTATTAACCAATTCATTCGTTCAGTCATTAATAGAGATTAAACTCAAAATAAGATACAATTAAAAGATTTGATGCCATCACTACTTTTTTATTTTATCGGGAATTTCATGAATTCTCTCAAATTATAATTTATAAATGTTTTAAATAATTTATATTAATTTTATTATTGTTTTCAATTCATTAAGAAATTCTATT
This sequence comes from Galumnidae sp. Gr-Ori-00277, assembly GCA_034700165.1. Taxonomy (NCBI): domain Eukaryota; kingdom Metazoa; phylum Arthropoda; class Arachnida; order Sarcoptiformes; family Galumnidae; species Galumnidae sp. Gr-Ori-00277. The sequence continues at coordinate 11,589 of JAQIXI010000009.1, read as the reverse complement.
TATACCAAAAGTTTATTTTGTAATAAATTTCCATAAAATTATAGTTTTGTTAATTTAGAAAATATTTTAATTTTAATAAAAATTATTTCAAAAGAAATTATTCAAACATTTAATCATTTATTCATATAATTTCTAATAGTTTTCTCTGAAATGACTTTAAATCAGGGATGGTAAAACACCTCCATTTCAGGGGGTATCAGGGAAAGGTATTTTGGTATACTTCGACAGACCTAGTGCTTGTCCATAGACGTAATGTTAAGGTTTTCAAATTCCAGGGGGATTTGAAATACCCCATATTTGCCATCCCTGCTTTAAATACATGACATGACCTTCAATTTACTCTTAATGAATGAACTTCATTAAAAAAAATAATGTATCATAAAGTATATTTCACCTAGAACTTTATTTTTTATTAAAGGAAAAGTTAAAATAATAAAACTTTTACTTAAGTTTCATTTCATTTCACTTAAAATGAAAAACATTTTTCTATTAAAAGAAGAGGGAGAGGGAGGGAGAGAAGGAGAGGGAGAGAAAGAGATGGAGAGAATATTTCTAAAAACTACTTATTCTTAAAAAAATAAATTAAATTTACCCTGGTTCAATAAAGTCATTTTATTTTGATTAGAACTTTTGTTGTAAAGCGGAACCCTTTGAGCGCTTTAAGGAAATCCTTTTTTGTCAAAACATATTTATGTAGAATTTATTAGAAAATTGTTGCAATAAAAGAGCATTTTTGGCCAAATTTAATGCATGACTTAAACTTTCGAATAACTAAATATTATATTAAATATTTTCTTTGCAAACAATTTGTGGAAAATGTTTTCAATGCATCGAATGTTTTACTTATAAATTATAATTTAATAATAACTTTAAGATATTTGATCGACAATTAACTCACATTCAATCAAAATTTGATTATCAAATCATTTAAAATTTTTTATTTTATATTATAATTGAAAATTGTATTATTAAGTCTAAATTAATTATATTTCAGAAAATATTTCATAAATTTTTATTATTTCTCTTAAATAACAAAAGATTTCAAATTTTCTAAAATTAGATAATTTGTCAATAATTTTAGAAATTAGTGTTTATTTAAAATCTCTTTATATAAATTTTTGTTAAATTTATAAATACTTAACTTATAAAACTTATAAAAATTTTTACTAATTATCTGTTGTTGTTAAGTTTACTTATTCTTTTTTTGGTATCATTTTCTCGAATCACATTTTAGCGATTTGTAACTTAAAATTTAAGTTATAAATTAAGTTACAAATTTATTTGTCTTAAATAAATAAACCCAATTAATAATAACTTCATTTCGTTTACAACACGTTTGCAATTATTTGTTGACATTAAAATTGTGTAAAATTAAAAATTCAGTTAAAATTCAATTTCATAAATGTTTCAAAACATTTGTTTAAAAAAGTTGTTTAAAATAAATTTATTGAAAAAAGTTTAGACTCTAAACTAATTTTATTTATTTGTTTATTTCACGAATTTTTCTTTTTTTAAAATGTATCATGATATAAATTTATTGAGAAAAGAGAAGATTCGTTAAGAATTGAAAGATACGACTCTTGTTCTCATTTGGATTTAGAGTCTGTACTCATATGTAAATAAATGGTGTTATCGACTAATTTTCCTTTTTGTCTCTCTTTAGTGATTGAATCGCAATCATCGGAATCATTGATCGATTCCTATCAGAGCGCGTGTGAAAAGCAGAACATTAAACCAATTCCTCGAGTTCTTCAACAATTAAAGGTAAATACATTCATAAGTATTTTCTGATAGTTTAAGTACCTAATAAACAATAAACAATAAGTTATTCTAATGTAATTTTAATGCCATAAATTATTTATTAATCAAGAGTTCTGACCACTTCTGACCCTTAGTTTATTTGGTGAAACAAAGTATAGTTCGGTTCTCGAGTGTATTCGTAACTTATAATTCTTAAGTCATTTCTTAAGTTTCAGCCAAAAATTAACGCAATATTTAAAAATTACGAAATCCTTAAAATGTATTTAAAAGATGACTTTAATGACTTTATAGTGAATAAATAAACTCCAATGAAATATATTTTGGTAAATTTAGAATATTTATTGCTTAAAAATTAACTAGAATCAATCTTGGTAATTGTGGTTTAATAAAAAGTTGTTGGAAATAATATTCAATAAATGTTCTTAAAGTTAAAAGAATCCATTTTATTGACTATTAAATTGCCAAGCAATTATGTTTAATTATATTTCAATGATTTCAATATTAATTTAATGACAAATATTTTTTATTTAAGTATACTTTTATTCAATTATTATAATATTTACTAAATTTCTTTTTAAATATATTTTGAAATAAAATAATCGACACTTAATTAAATTTTTAAAATTAAATTTAAAACTATTTTTTGAAAATTTGGTTAAATTTGTTGATAACTTTTTATATTCATTGCAACACATTTTGGTTCAAATTTTTTGGTCAAAATTATTGATTCAACACTATTATGTCTATGGAATGGGTTTATTGTTATTTACATTGGGAATGGGTGTTTTGAGATTTATTTAAAATTATCCACACTTAAAATAATTATTGCAGGTTTACTTTATGAAAAAATTGAGAAAATTTCAAACTCAGAGCTAAAATTATTATCTGAAAATCAAATTATGAGATAAAACACAAATTATATAAATTAAAATAAAATGTAAGACTAATATATTCGTTAAATAAATATTTAATTCAGTAATAATTAAAATATTAGCTCAAAATATTAATATTATTTTAAGCGTTTTGGGGATAAAATGTAAATTTGTTTTACTAATAGTTATATTCTCTTTGAAACACTTTCCCTGACATTAGTTTTAAATGTATTCAAAGCTAAATATATCAGAAGTAATATTAGAAATGATTTGTTTGTATTGCTTTCCAACCGTTTCTTTTATTATTATTGGATATTCACCAAAACCTTTCGTAACAAATGAAAAATATTTAGATTTTGTAATTAAATTATCAATTTTTTACAAATTCTTAGAAATTCAACTGCAATCGATTGCGAAGTCAGGATCTCATCCTTAGAGGTAATGTAATGTCGAATATTTTAAATCGATTTAACGTTATATCAAATATTGAATTCAATGCTAATTTCCAAGAGCATACAAATCACAGAATAACTTATTTTTGTGCCTCAAATGTCGCAAAACTAAACGAAATCAAGTCTTTAGTTTATTAAAATGACTTCAGTCATGTCGAGAGGACCCAAACTCTTAGTATTTTTCATTTGAAATATTAAAAATAAAAGAAAATTTCAATTTTGATAAAAATCTAATTTAAATTATATTTTCATCTTTTAATAAAAGTATTCATAATTTTGTCAATAGTTTTATTCCTTAGAATATATGTTCTAAAACTCCCCCAAAGAGTTTGAAAGCTTAGACATCACTGGTTTTCTTCATTAATAGTTTCCGATCTATACTTCCCCTTCAAAATTAATTTATTGAATTTTGTTTAATGTCTGTGAAAATTGATTTCATAGGTTTAACAATAAACTGAAATTCGAATTAATATTTATTTATTACGAAATAGTATTTAATAAATATTTGAGTAAATTTACAAAAAATTGCAGTCAATTCTGTTCTTAGATTAGATTAAATTGTTGGACAAATTTCAAATAAATTCCAACATTTGTATCGCTATTATATACTTAAGAAAGTTCTAACCCTTCACTAATCAATGGCTTAAATTGACAAAAAGCTGTTCTAAGTTTATGATATTATAGTTTAGTTGTTAAAGACATACATTTCTTATTAAAAAATGTTTTCTTAAAATCAATATTTACTTAAAACTCAACAACTATTCAAATATTAATTACAAATTCTTGGAATTTTTGGATTTATACGAACTTTAGGCGAAAGACTTGACTCAAGACATTGTGAAGCATTAGAAGAGATCCTTAAAAGGGTTTTATTCCGAATGATTGATCTCGACTCTTGTGATTTGGACTGTGAAGTATACAATTCACTCAGAATTGTCTCATTATTCCTCTTTAATAATCTTATATTTGAATTGAAGGGCGCGACAGCACTTTTCGATATGATTGAGTTTTATGAGTCGGCCTCTCATTTATGTATTGCCAATAATAAGACGATTGGAGTTATGGGATGGCAATCACTTTGTCGGACACTTAAGAAAGTAAATTACTTTTTCATTATAAGTGATTTAATGAATGTTTAATAACAGACCTCTTGTTTACAATACCTCAATCTTCGAAATACTGGTCTCAATGAACAAATACTCTTAATAATGGGTCGGGCCATGCGTTTGGGCTCTCATTTGGTTACCATTCATTTAGAAAATGTTGGACTTTACGGAAGAAGACTCGCTATTTTAGGTTTAATATAAGATATGATTTCTATAATAAAAACTTTTCAAATATTCTAAACAGTGGCGGCCCTCAAACTAAACACTAATTTAAGAGAGTTATACCTTGGTGATAATAAAATATGTTCGGCTGATGGCGTCCAAATTGGAAATCTTCTTCGCGCAAATGCATGTCTCGATGTACTCGACTTAAAGAATAATCACATCCAAGATATTGGTCTCGACCACATTTGTGAGGGTTTGGCTCATCAGCCGTACGGCGGACTCAAAATATTGAATTTAAGAGACAACCAATTGACGAGTCGTGCAATGAGTCACTTATCCCAATCATTGGTTAGTTTTCTATTAATTTAATTTAATTATATTCTAAACATATCTATCGATTTTTGAACAGACATTGTGTCGATCCCTTATTGGACTGGATTTGTCTAATAATAACTTATGCAATGAAGGAATTTCTATCCTAAAGGAAGGCTTACTTTCGTGTAAAACATTAAAGTATTTAAATTTAAGCGCAACTAATATAACAGACGAAGGTTTAACTCTCGAAATACATTCAAATGAGTCATTCAATTTCTTATCCAATTTTTAGGAGCCATCGCTATCGCAGAAGTGATTGCAGACAACCAAAAGATATCAATCGTTGACTTAAGTGATAATAACATAAGAACTGCTGGTCTTATGGCTATCTGTCTATCAATGAAACACAACACAAATGTCATTGAATTCAAAGTCTCTGAAAATCCAGAATCGGCTGAAAGTTGTGATGAGAACAAACCCTCATTTGATAGTCTTTTACAAGAATTGAGTGGTTACTGTTCTCTCAATAAGTCGGCCGCCATTTATGATGAATCCTATGAGTTATTGAAATCGGTATGAATTAAATCTTAGAAAAATAATTAATTTCTTTTACTTTAAAATAGTATATCGAATCGCTATTAAATATTGGTTTAGAAGACAATCAGTTGGATAATATCTTTTCAGATGAGGCGTTGTTTTTTGCAGAAAGGGATGAATGCAGTACTGGTAACGATTCGGCCGAAGCGAAACCCGATCTTATCTCAAATGCAATCAATGGCTCACATTCTCAGAATTTTTCAAAACCGGACATAATTTCAATTCAGGAGAGTTTGACTCACGGATATCACAAACCAATTGCAAGAACTGTGAGTTTAGGCTCTTGGCAACCAACTTGTGGTCGTTTCAGTGTATCACCGGTTAATTTAGACAATAATCCATCTGAAAACAATTTACAATTAGACAAAAGCCCTGTTTCTGATTCAAAGGATGTCCAAATTGAAGCCCAAACCGATAACTCTCTTCTCGAAGAAAATAATAATTCAATGAATAAGGAGTCAAACAGTGAGAAAAGTGATCGGTTGACAGATTTACCTAAAAATATATCCAAAAACTTAAACTTTTTGAGTCCCGAATCGCCGTATAATAAAACTATACGACGAATGAGTTCTCCAAATTTGTCACAAAATATGGTTAAACCAAAGGTTCGACCATTTAATCAATTAAAGCAATGCATTAATTTGGAAAGTCTTGACCTCAAAAGCACTGCACCCATTTCTCCCACATTTTTCGCTCGTTTTGGTCAGTATTTTATTAAATTTTTGTCTGAAAAAATAAAATTGATTTTAAATTTCAGAGTTTCCGGACCCTATTGTCTTAAGATTGCCTCCAGAAGTCGAGGAAATAATTACAAAATTCAAGGATTAAGATCTGAATCATTCGGAAAGTTATCCAAAGAAATCATACAAATTCCAGTCCAACCATTAAATGAATTGAAAAATTCTGATATTTTCTTATTGTTTTGAATCGTTGTTATCAGAACTGAAATTTAAATTATAAGTTAAATCACTGGTTATTTGTTAAGGACTCCGCACAACCTTTAAATCTATTGACAATTAGACTTATTTTTCGAAATCAATTACTGATAATTTACAGACTGTTATACCGATTGTAATAACTATTTGTTAAGAAAACATTCCTCAAAGTTTTAAATTAAACGAATAGACATTTAATGAATTCCTGTCTATTAATTAAGTAATAGTTTTTGTCTTTTGATTTTCTAGAAGACAAATAAAAATTAATATAAGAAGTGATGTCGAGGTCTTACAAAATGACAATTCAATCAAAATTCAATTCAAAATCTTTTCCTAAATTTTTCCTAAAAATTCATTCAATTAAAACATGTTTTTCTTAAAACATATATTTATTTCATTTTCAAACAAATCTTAACTTTTATTTAAAAATGAAAAAATTTAAGAATCTCTTAAACTATTACTTTGAAAGACTGGACATCACTGAAAAATGATATTAAAAGTTATTAATAAATTGTTGCAAGTTTAAGCAAGCTTAGTTTCATTTTGTTTTAACGCACAAATTCTCTAATTTTCTAATACTTTCATTATTTGGTTTAATATTTAGTGTTGAAATCAAAGTGTGATATTATTATTGTTTTTTCGATTAAATTATTGATAATTTAAAATTCACTCAATTCTAGAATATTAGAGAAAATTCAATATTTGATGCTTTCATTTATTTTATATTTAATATAAAATTAGTTGAAAACAATTGTAAAGAAAAAGTTTCGAATTATTAATAAAATAATTGCTTAACGAAAAAAATCCAATTTATTTAAGTATATTTAAGTTATTTAACGCAGAAATAGAGGATATTTCAAAGCTTTATTGAGCAAGGACAATTTTCTAAAATATTTATATACTCTGGGAATATATTGGTCAATTCAAAATGTCCCTGAATATTGTTCCTATGTCCCTTTATTTATTATCAATTATATTAAGAAATTTTGACAAAAGAGGGCAGAACTCAGTTTATTCTTCAAATGTTTGAAGGAATCAATTTTTTTAAAGAATACTCTTTCTATTAATATTAAACTAATAATTAACGAATGTTTTCATTTATAATAGAAAATTGAATTATGTTTTAACCAAATTTTAAATGAATATGCTCAAGGCCAAAAAGATAAATCAAGCCTTGCATAAGTTAAAAATAACATGGTACACTTAGGATAATCCTTGTTTAAAGAAAATTTCTGATAAAGTTTCCCTGAGAAATATTTAGGGATAAGTAATCCTATTAAGTTTACCAAGTTCTTTACATTAAATGACACCAAACAAAAATTGAAGTGAAAACATTTAAAGAGAGTTTCACTTTTTTGGCACAAAAACAAATTTTAATATTGGATTTGTGCCGGGGGTCAGCACAAATCAATTTACCTTGCTATTTTTATGAATTGTTTCAATTAAAATTAATTAAAATCTATCGTTTATTCGAAAAGAGTTTAATTAATTTTATATTAATTTTGAATTAAATTACGGTTAAGTATTGAATGGTTGGTATGAATGTGAACGACAACCGCTGGCAGTCTATTTCCGTTTATCAATTTGTGCTTTCCTTAAGAATTGCATGTTAACATTTGTTTTTGGGCAAAAAATGCTCCTTTTAAAGAGTGAATTGTTTTCAACAAAATATGGTAAGAATGTTGAATTAAAATTGATTTATCTTGCTATAATTACTGATTTTATTAAATATATTATTCTAATATATTATTTGAATCTTTAAAATATAATTTATTTAATTATAATATTTTAAATCTTTTTTTGGAAAATATATCAAATAAATTAAAATACAATAAAAGTTTGACATTAGTTTGAATACTAATTTGTATCTATAAATGAAAGTTCAAAACTTAGTATAGTAAAAGTCCCTAGTTGTTGTAACCTTTCACAATCAGTGTATATTTAAGTGATATTTAATTTTCATAATTTTAAGTTTAGGAACAGTCATTTTAACACTTTGACCATGCTCATTCTTTAAAACAAATTTTAATAATAAGTCAATAAATAAGAAACTCTTATATTAAAGATGACAATATGATATTAATCTTGGTCAATAGACTAAGATTATATCAAAAAATTGAGCGAATAACATTTTTTCACAGAAAATTTGTGTTCCAAAACTTACTTTAAATGAAAGATTTTATGAATAAAATATCAACGAATTTGAGTTAATTTATGATAGATAAGTTTTAACTTTAAGATTAGCTTATCTATCATAAATGAGTAACAAGGTGAACTTATTTTTCATAAATATAAAATTATTCTAAAAACAAATAATTGATATAAATAAGTGATTTGACTTTATTGGCATTTTATGCCTGTATTTCATAATTCTTATCAATGAAATATCAAAATGTGAGTCAAATGTATTTGTTTTCTACTTTTTTTTTGTAAAAATTATATTTATTTATTAGAAATAAAGTTAAAAATATTTTTTTTCAAAAATAGAGAGAACAGACTTTTCAAATTAAAAGATTACTAAAATTTATTGTTTAAAAAACTCTTAGAGAACGACAAGAATTTTGCAGAAAAAAACATATTTATAATTGACTCGTTAGTAGAGAGAACAGGATATTTCTCAAAAGGACTCTCAAAGCAATATTCAAAAGTTATAGATTTTTATTTTTTTCATTTGATTTAATAATTTCTGGAAAATTAATGAAATTTAGAATTTGTGAGGCATTGAAACTGAGATAAACTGAGATAATCGACAATTCGTTGGTTTCATTGCAAATATAATTAGGGATACATTACTTACTATTCTGAGATTAGCACAAGATTTCAATTAAATATAAACATTCAATCATTTAATTTATGAGAATTTTATTCTTCTGGAAAACAGTGTCTGTGCTATACATGAAATTCTCTTAATTGAGGCTTTTATCCGAAATAACTGATATTTAGTGGTGTTGTCGGCAATCATTTATCTCAAAATAGAAAAGATTTGGATTAACATAACATTTGATAATAGTTTTAAATAAAAATAAAATTCAGAACAGATCTGAAGTATTGTCAGATTTATTATGGATTTCATGCAATACTTATGGAGATGTAGTCCAACAGAAATGATTCAATTCTTGTTTGCCGTATAATTACTGTGAAAAGAGAGCCAAACAGTTGTATCAAAAGAACAGCTTTCCATTGGCTAAGGAAGCAATACGTTGTTCGTATGGGACGGACAACACCGGCACCAGTCCATCATCGCAACAGTTCTCATCTGAGTAAGAGAGTGATCCGACACACAGTTCTCTTTGGGTTAATCCAAGTCTAACCACATTTAACCCAAACTTAACGACAAAACGTTTTTTTGTGTTCTTTTGCTTTGATTTTGTTTTAAACATTTGAAAGGAATGCAATTATTTTGGGATTGATATCCGAATCAACGCTTCAATTATGATGCCTCTGATGCTAAGGTACGACCCATTCATTCCTCAATTTTGTGCAAAAAACTCAACACTACTTCTAATTTCGATTTTCACTTTTTCTATCACTTCTTATTCAATATATTCTTTTTATTTAATCCGACAATTATTACATTTTTGCCAAATATTTTTGACAAAATATTTATTTTAATTCTGCAAAAAACTCTTTATTAATTGTAAACTACAAAAGAGTAGAATTAAATTAAAAATTGTTGTAACCCTCAATAAAAACTTTACTTACACTTCAGTAAAATTTTTGCAAATTTTCAAAAACACTTTTAGTTTTTATTTCGAGAATAAAACTAGTTCAATTTATTTGAGAATCATTATTTGCATCTTTGAACCTTAATTTATAATGTCTATGATTTACAATATATTTACTCACATATCATGTTGCAAGGTGCTTCTTTATTAAATTCTTTTAAATACTAAATTCTAATGTTAGCTGTAATACTAACTATGCACTTAATTTTAATTAATCAGCAAGCTCATTTTAGCACAAATGAGTTGAAAATGGAAAAAATAGTTATAAAAATTCTGATTTTCAATAAAATAGAAATGTATGAAAGTATCATGCTCCTTTTAACTGCAATTATTTATGTTTGCATTCGAAATATGAAAGAATTAATTCTAAGGTTTAGACATAAGAAGAATAGTTTTACAATTTGTGATGAGTTTAGTGTCAGTTATCACGAAAACAGGTGTAAAGTCAGTCGAAGAGATGTCCCAAATGGACAGTCAGTAGTCAGTAATGGGTTTATTCGGTCCAATGAATGCCAAAATAATAATAAAGTTTTTTTGGTATTCATTTCTAAATCGTTTTTTGTGTTCATTGTATAAAAAAGTAGTGAAGAGTATATTAAGTCGATTATTATGGCATATAATGTGTGCGGTGTTTGGTGTGAATAACTGCAGGCAGAGAAAGGCATCATTTTTGTAGGAGTGAGCAAAGAATGGCTTCTAAAATAACTTACTGGATATATACTGAAAGGCATAGCGCCCGGGGCTCTATTCAGGATAAGAGACACAAAATTATAGGGATGTGACTTCACTAAAGCAGAGAACTCGCCCAATAAAACTCTATGAATGACCCAACTCTACAAAAAGTATCATTTGATGACGAGTTGGTTCTTAAAATTCTCTTATAAAAACTATTTCAAAGAAATTGCAATAAAATCGCAGACCTCTTATAAACACATATTTTGTATTTGAAATAAAAATTAATAAACTATTATAGCATTACTCCATTACCGCCTCTTTATTCAGGAATTCCTCACCATTTCATAACTTTTCTTATTTTATTCATCAATTTATGATTGAATTGAATAAAGATTTTATTAATTTGTTTTTGACTCAAATTCTTTTTGTTTTTAAAGAAAAACTTATTATTTATTTAATTCATTATTTGTTTATTTTGCCGTTTATTGCGTTTAATTGAATTTTGACTCCAATTGAGAGAATGATATACTTTGAAAAATGATTGATCTTAATAAGAGTTATAGCAGTCGGTAAACACCTAACCGATGAAAAGTGGCCGCACCTCGAACTGGGTTTTACTACTATCTAAAAGGACCAGGCCCTTCAAATTAAGCAAAAAAAAAGTAGTGCAGAGCTAACCAAACGTGTAAATGATATTAATGTTAGGCTTTTATTATTATTATTTATGATATAATAATTTGATGGCCTTCTCTTTATCTCTCTTTTTTCTCAATTGATTTTACAAATAATCAATTGTTTATATGTTTTGTCCAATAGTTGTGGCATTTGTGCCAATTTTGCCCAGGAATAATTAACTGAAAATTGTGGGAAAACATGAATAGCAACTGAATGAAAAGGCAGAGATTACAAGATAACTGCCAGGGAGAGAGGGAGGGAGAGAGAGAGAGAGAGAGAGAGAGAGAGAGAGAGAGAGAGAGAGAGAGAGA